>JAPMOQ010049553.1:102658-212489 GCA_026543055.1 Argiope trifasciata
GTTGGGTTACAACAGCGGTATGAAGGCGAGCGTTATCCTGTTGGAAAACACCCCCTTGAATGCTGTTTATGAATGGCAGCACAACAAGTTGTATCGCTAGACTGACGTACAAATTTGCAGTCAGGGTGCGTGGGATAACCACGAAAGTGCTCCTGCTGTCATACGAAATTGCTCCCCAAACTATAACTCGAGGAATAGCCCTGTGTGTCTAGGCCGCAGACAGGTCACTAGCAGGCGTTCACCTGGCCTCCTTCTAACCAACAAACGGCTATCACTGCGACCAAGGCAGAACCGGCTTTCATCAGAAAACACAACAGATCTCCACTCCGTCCTTCAATGAGCTCTAGCTTGACACCACTCACGTCGCAAACGGCAGTGGATTGGAGTCAGTGGAATGCACTGTACAAGGCGTTTGGCTCGGAGCTGTCCTTGAAGTAACCGATTTGCAACAGTTCGTTGTGTCACTGTGGTGCCAACTGCAGCTCGAATTTCAGCTGCAGACGCAGTACGATTAGCCACAGCCATACGCCGAATACGACGGTCTTCCCTCTCAGTAGTACCACGTGGCCGCCCGGAACCTGGTCTTCTTGAAGCAGTGCCTTTCCTTGACCACTGCCGCCAATACTCATGTACAGTGGATACATTCCTGCCAAATCTTTCAGCAATATCGCGGAAAGAAAACCCACTTTCTCGTAGCCCTACAACACGACCTAGTTCAAACTCAGTGAACTGTTGATAATGGCTTCTTCGTCTTCTCAGAGGCATCCTTGACTAACATTAACCCACTACGTCAAATCTCAACTGTAAATAACGATCACGAACCTTACAGCGCTTATTTAAAGCAAACCTCATTTGCATTTTCATAGTGTCGCTCCTAGCGCCACACTTACGCGCGTAGCTCGAAATTTGAATCGACGTCATCTTTCAGATGTATAAACACGCCTACCAAATTACCAAATTTCGTTTATCTAGCACAGCTCCTTCCTAGAGTTGGGATTTTTTTTTCAACAGTGTATATATATATATATATATATATATACAGTGAGATAGCGAGGAATATCTGAAATAAAGTTTCATTTGAATAGAGAATCGTGGGACAAGTTTCTTTTTTTTTTTATTAAATTTCAAAATGTACTGAAATTCTCCAGTAGTGAGTACTTCAAATGATAATCTCCTCACATATAAAGTTAAAAAATAATTCAAAAATTTTCACCAAAAGATGTCGGTGTACCAGATGAAACTATTTAATCTGAGCTTTTGAAATTTAATTTACGATAAATAATCAATCATAGGTTTTTAAATTTCATGCGAAAACATTCACTGTTAGAAGGAATGGACAAAAATTTTCCGCTATGAACGGATATATATATATAAAAAAATGGTATCGCTCCAGAATAAATTTTTCAAAAAAGGTCTTTGTTGGGGGCAGAAAACATTTATTCACATTCTTTTGACAATATCATAACAGTTTGTCTTCAAGTAAAACAGAAAGAAAAAAAAATTCAAAATTTCAGCTTTTTCTCCCTTTTTCTCAAAAAAAGGGGAGGGGGAAGGCACGAAGGAGGTTGAATGGCGAAATCGTTTGGCAACGTGCATGAAATGATGCGCTTTACAAGAAATCGTTAGGTTGAACAAGAAACGAACAAGTCATTTTTGTCCTCATCAGATGACTCTTTGCAAGGCAGTTAAATCGCTTGTTTTAAAATAAAATTTGATGCCATTTCAGTAAGTTGTTCTAGACTCCAAATTCAAAATAAATTGGAATTTATTAAGCAACTTATAAAATAATATTAGTTAAATAATTGAATGATTTATTTTAATTTCTGTAAAGATTTTAATTAATAAATAAACACATTTTTTTTCCTTGAATTTTTGAAGGGCAATCAACCTGTGACGATCTTGATGATAGATACGCTTAGAGAATAATTTTTCCTCAGTGAATTTTTTTTATTGTTATCTCCATATAACTATGGAATTCCGGAAAACTCCAATCATCGGCAAAGAGTGAATACAGGAGATGATTATCAGTTTGCTGATGATTCACAAGTGTTTTCAACACGATATTCAAAATTAAAAAACAAATCCGAAGCATGTTTATACTTGTATTTATCGCTTTCGCGTTAACAGCTGAAAATTCTGAATAGATTTTTTGCTGTTTGTTTAAGCAGACCTCCTAACTCTATGAAGACGGAGCACGTTCTGCTCCCGAGGAACACGTGGTCCCTGCTCTTCATCAGCGTACGTGTAAACAATGGCTGGTCACAAACGCCGACTGAATATTCAACGAGACTGCGCATCCTCTTCCTAGTGCGGGTTCGCAGTTCCCATATTTGGCTTCCACGCGCTCCTTTTGGCGATGTAGGCGATTTGCTTCAGTTCGCCCCATTTCAGATAAGAATTTAAATTTTTAATTCTGGGATCTCAATGATCGCTTATTTTTACATTTGATGAGGAATTCTACAAATGTTATTCCATACTATATAAATAACTTTCGATTCAATTTAAAAACAAACATTATGTAAAAGATAACTAACTGTATTCGTTCCTTTATTTCCATGTCTACTATTAGTTCACACTCGCCCTATGTATATTTATTTATATACCTTGCTCAAATTTCCAGACGTTTGAAAAATATTTTTTATTCATCCACTCCAATTCAAATACATTTTTTTAAAAACTTGTGGTAGATAATATTTGATGTTAATACAGTTTTTTTTTTTTTTTTCAAATGTAAATTCATGAATCGAATTGAATTAATTTTTAATACATTAACTAGAGTTTAAGCAGTTTGTAATGAAAGAGAAACCAGTAGGCAGTAGTTCCATGCGTAAAATGCAAGGATTTCAGTATTTTTCACTTGAAGGTGAAGTATGAGAGTTAAATTCATGCGAATTTTTTGGATAATTATTTAATAAAAAAGTAACTAAGATAAAGATTTTCTTTCTTGTCCTCAGTAAAAATTTATTTTTTTTAAAAGAATTATATTTAAAAAAATTAAATAATAATATTAAATACAATTTGCATTAATAATGTTCATCTTAAAAATGAGTCGTTTATTTTGAAAATCAAGCAAGTCTATTATATTTAAAGCTTTTCATTTCAATAAACTAAAAAAATAATAGAAAGTATTAATCGATATATTTTTTTGCATTTTTTTGGTACCAGATTATGTAAGTTTATAATTCGATAGTGTTTACAGTGTTGACTAAAAAAGTAAGTTTCATTATAACTAAATGGACTTGAGCCAATTTCAAAATAAATGGCTTAAATTAAAATAGAACATATTTCAATGTTTCATTAGATCATTTTTCTTCTATTAAAATAGTCATTACTTCTCACATACCTTTTAAGGAAACATTTTATTTTGCTCTTAAACTATGAAAATATGGTAAGGGATACAACTTTTAAAAAAATGCATCTCCTTTTTTATCCCCTTTCTTAGAATTATTTTAAAAAATTTCAAAAACACTAAAGTTAAAATAATCCTTAAGCTCAAAATATTTTTTATGTCTATATTTCATGCAGCATACAGAATATTTTCTATGCGGATGATTTAGATAATTGCTGTGATTTTCATTTATTTTCCAATTATCCATTTGTGTCTCTACCATGTATTTTTTTTTCTCCAATTTTACAGTTTTTATCCAATTGGGAAGAAATTAATCTCTGTGATCTTTATCTGTTCGTCCGTCTGCGTTTACATAAAAGCAATTGCACACAAAATGACAAACGCTATTACCGAACACAAAATCACAAAACGAAACGATTTATGATTAGAGATATTGATCTGTATCAGCTTTTGGATCCAGTCATTCAAACGACTCCTTGTCTGTTTTTTATGCCCGGGAGAGTGCGATAAAATGTAACAATAGAAATGGTTGAAATCCGGCATCTAATATTTTCACCCACAATGTCGCAGAATATCAGATGTCAGTGGAAAGACGAATATTGAAAATCCGTCTCCTTCATTGAATAATGAAGTACCAAAAGACCGCCTATTGTTTTAGTGTACCAAAACCAGTGGCATGGTTTTCCAAAACTTTCTCGCATTCTCCCTAATAAAGGCGTCATCATAGAGAACGCCTTGCAAACAATGGCGTACCATAGTTACAAAATATTATATATTCGTGAATCAAATATTTTTATTGAATAGTGTGCCATCCTTGGCGAGTTATTTGGTAATTAATCCTTGACAAGAAGTATCCGAGAATCGAATCTTGTTTTAGAGGAATTTTTCTTTATCTATTGAAACAAAAGTTTTACCCGGAACTGCAGTCCAATCAGCAGTGTATTTAAGGTATCCGACTACGTTAAAAACTCTGCTTATCAATCACATACGAAAGTTATTATTTCTTGTAGCTCAGATTTTCTTCTTTCCAAAACAATTTATCTTTTCAATCAATTATCAATTTATCAAAAAGGAAGGCCATCCAGGGTCACGTATTTTAGAACTAAAATGTGTCTTAGACTTTAATTTTCTCAAGTTTTCATAAACTATATCTCAAAAACTAACTCAGGTATTTACGTAAAAATTTCTGCGTGTATTTTAAATAATATGGAGAATGAAATGAACCAAGAGTTTTATTGCAAGTGAAATACTTTTTCACATAGGGATTTTTAGAAAAATTTAAGTTGTGATTTAACGGAAAAAATGCATATATGCGTATATTTTTGCCCATCACTTCTTTGCATCTCATTTTGGTTCATTTCATTCATTATTGTATTTTATAACTTGTGTGCAAAGGAAAATAGGATGGCTGCATTACCATTTTGTATAGAGTGTTAGCCATTTTGGTTCCATTTCATTAAAATTTATTACACATTTTCCTATTTCTCAAAATATATTGTATTTTCAAATATATGTTTTGTATTTATACTGTTTATAATTGAGAATACATCTAACAACCATGAAGAGTTTTTTTTTAAATACCAATTTGTCTAAAATTTTGTTTCAAACGTAGTCGGATACCTTAAGTCATTTTGTGTTTTTGAGCTATCACATGTACATGGTTTGGTAACTATTTGTCGAATTTGGCTCAAAATTCTTTAGTTGTCTACATTAAAGATATTAAATCTGTTTACAGAATTTTATCCATATAGCTCACTTTGTTTTATTGTAATCTAGTTAACTTATATTCGAACTACCAGAGAGACGAAATGTTTTATTGAGGTGAAGCCATTCCAGAAAAACGCTTTTAAAATATGAGTATCATTATCAACAAAACACAACTGACATCAAAAGCACTAACTGAATGCAAAGATTTCGGTTTCCGCCATTGACAAAATACCCGCTTTTGGCTCTCTGTTTGGCGATTATTTACGTTCCGACTTGTGGCAACCTCGCAACGTGCTGGTTGCGCATGATAGCAATCTCTTCAATTTCGTTCAAAGTTTTCCGCCTCGCAGTTCAGGTAAATCGGCATGGGATACTAAAAAAAATGCCCGCTTGCTTGGACGCGAAGGGGTGAGTGAATAAAAATCCATTCATATCAGTTGGCAAACTTCTCTATTTGAATCGCATGCGATAACGCTGAGTATCTTATTTATGCAAAATTTATTACGAGCATCGTTTTTATTTAAATTAAGTATAGCTCATACAATAAAAAGAATATTTTACATGATTAAATGAATTGAACTTTTATTTATTCATTATTTAAAGTAGAATAAAATTTTGCCAGACATTTTCTTTTATCATGCATTGTACATTTTTGATTCGTATTGAGAGTCTGAAAGTAAAAAAGGCGGGAAACAAATTAGTTTATTTAAAGAAATAAATAAACTGTTTTTTTAAAAAATAATAAATTACAAAGTTTGTTCTGATTCTTAAATTTTCGATATAAAGGGATTATCTTGATTGCCTGTATTTTTCTTCTATATTTCCCTTACATTTTGATTTGTGATTCCTGATTCTGATTTCTTTCCCTAACATTCTGATTTGTGACCATGCTAATTTTCTTTTAAATCACAAAAACAATTAAAATTTTGTTATGAACCTCAGTTAATTCTTAAATGTTTTAAAACTTAAATAATACACTGCTACAAAGTATATTTGAACTAACAAAATATTCTAATTATTATTCTAATTAAATGAATTTTTTGATTAACTATGATATTGTTATGTAGTGAATATTTTTGCAATATTTCATGGGTAATTTCTGTATTTTCCATAGTAACCCTTTATATTTTTAATGAAATGTATACAAATATTATATTATATTTATTATAATTTTAACAAAATGTTTGCTACATTTGTTACAAAAGTTTAATTCGAAAAATACTGTGGCATGATTGAATATTATCATTTAGTCTTGTTTTGCATGAATGACTTTTATTTATTCTTGCGCTTGTTGATCCAAATCGTAAATCTGACATAGATTATAAAATTAAAAACATCATTTCCATATATTTAAAAGATAATATTAGCTGCCAAGTTGCATTTCCGAAGAAAGAAGCTATTTTTAAAATGCTATTTGTTTGCTATTGCTTTTGCTTCTTCTTGTACATTTTTTTTTTGTTTCAGTATTTAATTAAAATTTGTATAATATGGCAAAAAAATATTTAGAACTTTAGAAAAAATAGGTTAATTGTTTTTGATCGAGTCTGTAATTTTTAAGAAGATAAATTAAAATCGTTTGGTACAAATGACGTTCTTTAAAAAGTTGTTAGATAAAATCGTTTGGTGAAAACAGCTACTGTAACAAAAATAAAATTGTAAATCATTAGAGGAATTTTTACTGAAGTAATTATTTTATATAAAAGGATTATCTGTATATATTTGAAATTATGAGATAGACCAGAGATCCAGTTCCCCCTCATCCTACTACTGCTTTATTTCGAAATTTTTTTGTTTTATGATTTTTGTTTATGGAAGCTCATAATCTTTAGATATGTTGTCGCCTTCTCTTATTCATCGAAATTCTAAATTCCAAAAACAAAACACATTCTTTTTCGCGGAAAAGCAGTGCTAGAGTTTCCCCAATTTTAACCAGTTGCCAATTTCGAAAATATTTATAAGAAAAACTTGATGCATAACATCATTAGTGGTCGGTTCTCTCACTGTCTTAAAGTTTCAAAAGCTATTTCAAAATAAATTGGCCAGATTCACTAACTTAACAATCGGTTTGATTTTCCCAATTTTATTTGTCAATTATGTTTAAAGATAATTAGAAAAATAAAAGGATCAACAATCCTACCCCAATCACTGATTCTATTTTGTACTTTTTATTTGGTATGAAATCTCACTATCACTTTTTCTAAATGAAATGGTCGCCTACCTCCCATTATCCTTCCCATGTTCCGAGTAAAATTTCCAAAATTCTTCGCACTCTGTATGAATTAAAAAAAAAAACCATGATAGAATGTCCCAGTCCCAATCACAGTACCTATTTCACCAATTTTTATTTTATCTAAAAACTCATGACTTTGAGACACGGTAACAATGATTGCCTACCCAACTTCTTTTCTCATTTTCTTTGAGACATTATAAAATAAGACTCTGACATGGGGCCCTAGCCTCAATAACTGAACCGCTTTCGCCAACTAATCACTTCGTTTTGTGTATATTGCGAACCAATCAGAATGCTCTTTGATTACTGTGCTGGTATAATTTAAAATGCTGCTTTTGTTGTTGTGATGTGACGCATTCCATCAGAGTTGGTTGATTTTGTAGCCGAAGGTATATGAAATTATAGCGAAATTTTAGATTTCCATCAAATTTTGAGCGAAATCAATTCGCAGAAAATCTGTCTAGCTGGCTGTTTGAGCACAAATGAACCTGGTAATTACAAAACTTAAAAAAATCTAGGTGGATAAAATTGAGTACACAGGTTTAGAATCTAAACCATAGGTTCCCAACGTGGGCGATAACGCCCCCTTGTGGGCCTTTGAAGCTTTCAGGGGGCGGTAAAAGACCCAAAGAAAATGAGGGGACGTTGATATGGCACAAAGGGGCGTTAGAGGATAAACCAAATATAGTGTACAATAACTTCAAGGAGCGACTCCAGGACTTTTAAGCGTCATCTGATCGTGGTTCAAAATTACGAGGTCCGTCCCAAAATAGCCCTCGTGTTGCTTTAAACGGGACGTTAATATAACTAAACTAAACTAAACCAGGACTTTTAAGCATGGACATACCAGACTGGATTTTGGAAGATTTTTCCAATGTCAACACAGCAGGATCACCTCAGAAGAAGAACTGACGACAAATGAGGATCTAAAAATTAAATTCAAGAATGGCTACCAAGAATTTTGACTGCAGAAGTCTATTTCGCAACTGCATTCAGTATTAGGGTCGATTGTTCAACAACTTCTGACAGTATTCCCCTCTTCATATTTAGGTGAACGTGGATTTAGTGCTGAGGCAACATTGGTAACGAAAAAGAGAAATCGGCTCCATGTTACTGAACGCGGCGATTTACGATTGTTTTTAAGTGAAATCGAGCCTGATATTAACAAGTTCCTTAAAATGTATCAAATTCAGCCTTCTCATTGGTGAAATTAGAAATTTGATGTCTTTAAATTTTAATAACAATACTTTTTAATATAATTAAGAAGGCGTTTCGATGTGTCTCTGAAACTGTCAATTTATTTATTTAGAAAGTAATAGTTTATTATGAATTAATTCGTATCATCAAAATCCCTGCCTGTCCTTATAACAGGTAAGCTAAAATTTTAATTTCTCTTTTTTTAAATAAAGAAGAAATTCAGTAGCGTTTCAATTCCAACAATATTCTATCTATTAGATTTTTTTTTAATTCTTGTTTGCACCAGGCATTATGTACCTCTTATTTATCTGGAGTGGGAGGGGGGGGCGATATTGAAATATTCACTAGAAAAGGGGGCGCCAGTTCAAAAAAGGTTGGTAACCTCTGATCTAAAATATAGATACTTGTCAAATTTTGGAGAAAATTCTTTTAACGAGCGACGTCTGTTGCTGTGTATTTTCGAGTGCATGTAAAAGCAATGGCTGAAATCAAAGAAGTTTGCTATATGGTTTTGAGATTATAATTATTGTTCCAAGTCAAATTTTTGTTTAAATCAGTTTAAATAAAGAAGGTTGAAATGACCTATTCGAGTGATATATTGAGTAAAAATCTGAGATTTGAGCGAAAAATCTATTTTTCGTGACTCTAGTTCGCCAATGTCATGCAAGGAATTTTAAATAAGATCCCCAACTTTATATGATGGAAGAGAAATGAACTTTTTACTGTACAGATTGAGAGAAAATCCCTCTCGCTAGTCACACTCTTTAATTCGTGTTAATCAACTCCGTCACTGCGACAGAAAAAGACAACAAATAACTGAATAAAAAGAATCTAATAGCATTAATTTGAACAAATTATTTTAAACGAGCCGGCGCGTTGCTGCCACAGGAGAAATCATTTTGGAAATTTGAAATAACTGTCTTGTTTCATTAGGAATGACAGAAAATGCAATATCGATTTTCGTATCGGAAATGAATACATTCGTTGAAATGGAGTGATAGATGAAAGAGAAGAGTAAATACTTTTTATCCTATTCCTTTTTATTTTATTATTCTAGAGCTTTAGGATAAGCGATATTTCATTTTTATTTAAATAGATGACATAATTTCACTCTGCATACATCCCGTAAGTGCAAGTAAAGTGTATTCAAAGTAATAAGTATTCAAAGTTATAAGTATTCAAAATAATAGTATAAGTATTCAAAATAGTAATGTAAGAATTCATCGCAAAGTTGTAAGTAAGCATCGCAATCGGATGAATACTTGCGGTAATAATAAATAATCGGTGCGGCCGCGCATAAGAGACTACAGACAAACATTCATTTTTATTTATAGAGTTGAAAATGCAACTACCCTCATTAAACAAAAATACTCTATGGATATCATACAAGTAAAATCCTTTTTGCTTCTCATTGCTGTCGTTTCCTACTCTTAAAGAAAGTGAAGAGGACCGGTGTACTGACCGTCGCAAGTACCTGGCCACTGACCATATCAATATGCAGGACTCGGGGCATAGCGGTGGCGTTCCATTTCTGTCAGACGGTGATTTGCGAAAAAGTAATCAGACGGCGAGCTGTCGAATAACGAGATCAGGAAAAAACATTCGTTATATGTCGATAACTGAAGGAAAAACAATTGTAATTTCGATTTATGAATTAAAGAGGCAATATTGAGATTTTATTCATTTGGTTTCTGGTTCAATCACCTAATTTGAATGGCTTAAAGCAATAAAATAACTTTGGAAATAATTTATTGACGAAAATATTATGTTATTTTCTTTTAAATTTTGAAATTTATAATTATTTTGTTTCTTTCCCATATATATTTTTATTTGATTCTTCGAAACTTCAGACGATTTTAAAAGAACAATCGTGTCCTATTTATTTAAAAAGAGTTGTCATTTATATAAAAGTAAAATTTTGAATTGCTTGATTTTTATTTTTCTTGATTTGCTGAATTTTTCAAAAGCCTGAAGCCATTTATCTTTTGATAATTAAAGTTCAAGATACGCATATTTAATTTTATACGATACATGACACTTTTTAAGTATACGTAATTGCTTTTATTAAGGTTAAAAAATGTAGAAAAAAATCTTGTAATTTAAAAATATTTTCTACTTCGTTTTTTACTATTCTTAGTTATTTTAAGAAGTCAGAAAAAAAATCTTTTAGCCGCAAAAATATTTAACGTTATTTCAACTGTTATTTATTCGGATTTTTTCGTGTATATTTGCTAAAGAACGATAGCGCTGATCAAATAGGAAAGTATTGGCTTTCATAGGATTTTATCAGTATGTGATAAATACCATAGATGAGTTGTATAATGTTTGATATCAGGTAGTATTCATAATATTGTAAACAGCATCGTGCATAGTATTATTGTACAATATCACGATGTATTCCCATGTTGCTTTGAAAATTATTTATTTTCTGTTAGTTGTGCTAAACTTAAATAAAAATTTTCTGTCAATACTGTCTTTGAGTATTAGTTTCAATACCATCAATGTTTTATGTGCAAATACCTGATTCATACACTCCGGTTTTCTTTTATCATAATTAAATGGGGAAGGCGTTTCATTGGTAACATTGCCAAGGCATTCTAAGCAGGGATCCACTTGGATCCTTCTGCATCCGTGTGCAAAATACAAGTTGTGACTGGAAAAGTACACACCACACAGCTTCATGCCCCTGCAACTCTAATCCTCTGGTTCATGAGCATGAAGTGGGAGAGACGTTCCTGTTCTATCCATCCCTGGGATCACTGTTCGACTTCTTTGATTGAAATATGGTTAGGGATTTTAATGTTGGATAAAGCAAAATAGAAGGAAATGATCCTTTTGAAGTTCGGATTTGGAAATGGAGTTGGCTTATTAAGCGAACTATCACGCAGGAACGGAAAACTTGCGCTGAATTACGGAAACAGACGAATAGTTGGTTTATTATAACAAGATTCTGAAATACACTAATAAAAACTGGAAACGAGGACAGAAAAAGAGAGGAAGCGCCACACAAACACAAGAATACAAATACAAATAAACGCTATGTACAAACACAAAAATAACAGAAAATAAATATATGTATGTAGAGTGCTACATACATATATTTATTTTACTACATAGAAAAGCCCAACGTTCTGCTCGTTGTTCAATGTTTCGACAGTAAGTAATGGAGCTCATTAGTGGCCGCTTTTCCTGATTATAACTGCACAGTACGTACAAGTTTTCGTAAATTGTTCTTTGGGTGTTCTTTGGTGAATTGTTCTTTGGTGATATTATTTTAAGTGTATCACAGTGAAGATTGCAGAATTTATATTAAAATAAAAACAGTTTATATCTTTTAACATACTTTTTCACTAAGAAACTTTTAAAACATACTGTGCAATATACAAACCACCAGTACAGAGTCTTCTATTTTAACTTGAAACGTTATCGGCAACTGATTCAATGATTCGCTTCGCTGCGACCGCGTTCACATTCTACGTGGCTTGAGATGAATGGATTGCTTCGTATTCAACCAGCAGTGAGAAAATAATGTAACAAGACAGTTTTGTTGTAAAAGCTTTGTCTTCTGGTACTGGCGAGCAAAGAAATGAATTCTAAGAAATCCAGCGTACGTGATGCCGGACTGCCGAATATTATCCGGCTTGATAATATTCGGAATATCCGGCTATATGACGGATATTCGGTAGTCTACTGTACTCGCATTTTCTTCTTTCGTAAAATTATTTAAAGCATGAAATCTACTGAAAAATTGCACACATTTCTTTTGCCAGAGAAAAGGGGGAAAAAAGATTATTCTTCTTTATTCTTATAGACCGAAAATTGAAGGTGCAAGAGTTTCAAATTCCCTTTCTATCGGCACGCAAAATGCCAGTCGTGTGCATCAACACTTCATCCGTCAGCGCGTCCTCCTAGTGTTTAAATATTTGCGCCTGTCTCTACTTCTGAAGAGTGTTAAACGCATCATACAGAAGAGTAGTGTCATATTTGAAAGAATGTTAAGTGGCTTATTTATCATCGAGGCCCTTTGCCACGTTCTGTTGAAATTTGAATATTGCGAACCCTCACTTGTTTATTTTTAAACTGCATCCCGGCCACTCCGTCATCAGCGCGTGTCAGAAATGCTTTGAAACAATTCCTCGAAAAATCGATAACCTTAATCTCCTGGATAACAGCCCCGAAAGAGTCGCGCTCGGATGAAGGGCTCAGATAAGGAGGCACAAGATAAAGTATTTCGTGTGTGTCAATCTTCTTTTTCTCTATACGTACTTTTTTTTGTTATTATTTTGTTGCGACCACTTATCAGTTCAGTTTTTCAAGGGGAAGTGTTTTGAAATATAAATGCTGATTTATAAGATTTGATTTAGGTAGACATCCTTGGGTATTTAGAGTCACTGGTGGTTTGTGATGGACGAAAGACACATTCACTTTATTAAGGCATCCGACATGTTTTTTCCCAGATTTTCAATGATTTGAAAATAAAATTCGAACTATATATATGTGTGTGTGTGATGATATTTTTAACATTTAAATTCAAATTAATCTCTAAAGCTTTATCTTCATTTAGCCCATAGTTATTTCATTCTACAATATTCTCTTATTTCCTGATCCGATTCCTCGTTATCTACCTAATTCATTCAAGAAATGCTTCAGTCAGGGATTCTCACGATGAGAGTGAACGATAAAAATGGCTGACTTCACAAATACTTTTTAAAAAGGTCCCAGTGTTTCCTTTATCATGGGATCGACTGGTGTCAGAAATCCCTACGAGAATCTTAATAATATATCGGCAGTATAAACAATATTTTTCCTATCAAGATATGTTATATAAAAGGAGGGAAAATTAATTTCTCGCTTTTTCAGCACATCTGCTTGCCCGCGTTGCTTGTAAATATATATATATATATATATATATATATATATATATAAAGAGAGAGAGAGTGAGAGAGAATTGTAGATACAATAGTTTCAGTCATACACACCAAATAAAAATAAAATCAGAAACAGAGGTATTTTTAGCCGAAAATGAATTATTTATTTTATTTTTACCACGAAATTCTCCAAAATAATATGTGATATGTTTATAGCAACCCTTTATCTACTCGGCAGTCATTTGCTTATTTTTTTTCATTTCTGTCAAAAAAACTTAAAAACTATGTGTGTGCGCGATGATTTTTCTAAATCTAATTTAAGTCTTAATGAGTTTCCTAATTTGTATCTTAATTTAGCACATAATAACTTCATTTTAAAATGATCTTTCATTCCCTGATCCAATTCCCACTTTTTTATTTAATTAATCCTACATGCGCTCTGTAAAACTGCGGAGATATATGAGTTCTCATGCTCCGAGTGAAGGGTTAAAACTCCTTAATCCTTAGCATATTCTTATAAAGATGTCTGAATTTCCCTATCCTAAATCTACACGTATCAAAGAAATTCCTTTAAAAATCCCATTATAAAATCACAGAGGGAAAAACTTCTCTGTCTTTCGCTCTTTGACTTTTATGTAGACTGACTTATTTCTTACCTCTCATTCTGGTAACTTAAAAATTTAGAAATGTCTTCTCTTCGGTTACTATATATATTCAGAAATATATGAAATAACCATAAACTCACTTATCATAGAGGTCAGTTTCATAGATTTTTTTAAATTTTAAATTGTCTGTTTCGCCTAAACACGCAATCTTATTTCCACTATTTTTTGACACCGAAACACAAATTTATTGAATCATCAAGGACAAATATTAAATCTGGGTAAATAATTTTTCTACGGAAATAAATAGAGTGACAAAAACTTCTAATGTTACAAAATTGAGAAAATTTGCAACATAATGACTAAATTCCCAGATACATAAACAATTTGTAAATAAATGCAAAGGATGAAAGAATAAACGCTAACTTTTGCAATCCATTGCCAAACTTATAATGAAACTTTATTGCTTTATTTCTTTTTTGTTTTGGTTGTGGCAATACATTGTTTTTTCAAATTGAATAGACGGTGAATTTGTGTTCGAAACTAGTTCATTCTTTTTACCTCTAAATTTAGCTTTGACTTTTTATTTAACATTCAACAATATTTTTTTTTACAAAATCAAATTTTACATGCTATTGCATGAAGATATTTTCATTCATAGTCCAGATTACAAATACTGTAATGCATTAAAGTATTTTGATTAAAATAATGAGAGATAATTATTGTAATCATTTTTTAATCCTTATAAAACAAATTCCCCAACTATTTATTCTGATATAAAGTAAGATTATTTTATCATAAAAGGAATAAACTGAAAACAAATGCATTGAATATACTAACATAATTTATAAGAAAAAAAATTTTAATGGAAATTTTCTATTTCAATTTGAATTTTGCTACCAATTTATGAATTTTGCTACCATAATTGAAATAAACTCGTTAATGCAATATTCCAAATTATATTTTGTTAGTCTCACTCCCAAATTTAGAAGTAACGGTACAGATCGGTGGTGCTTCATCACAGATTTGAAGTTCAAAGAAAAATAACATACAGTTAAGACAGACAGACTTAATAGCCTCACCGTATCCGTTGTCCGTACCATCTGTGACCCGAAGCATTTTCATTGCAGCGTTTTGTCCACGGTCAGAGATACGAGAGAAAGATAGACTTTTCACCTCTGACGAAGAACAATGTTACGCAGCGCATTATGTGCAAATCAGTTCAAATAACCCTTACGAGCCGAGTGATGATGCGCAGCCTGGAATGAGCATAGTGATTAAATAACAAACCGGCATTTGAGAAAGGTTTTGGGTAAGCATTTTTGAGAGAACTTGTATTCTGTTCTCTTGTCCCCAAAATTCCCGCGTTTCAATAGATGCGTTGTTGAAAATGATAGATGCGATGTAGAAAAAGTATTCAATAATAGATGAAATACAAGTAAAGTTAAAAGCACCAGGTGGATGTGGTCTTTCCAAAACGTTCTCGCATACTCTCTTGTAAAGGTGTTTGCCTACTTGAGGTATCCGACTACATTCGAGGGAAAAAATTTGAAAAATTAGGTATTTTTTAAAGTATTTAAAGCATGGTTTTTAGATGTATTGTAAGTTATAATACAAAATATTATAAATGCACCAAAATTATTTGGAAATATAAGAGAAATAGAAAATTTTGTCGTAAAATCTAATGAAATTTAATCAAAACGGTTCACATTCTTCCCAAAATGGTAATGCAGCTATCCTGTTTATCCTTGTACGCAAGTTATGGAGTATAACTATCATTGAAATGAACCAAAAGCTAAGAAAAACTCCTGAGCTGCAAAGAAGTGATGGGTAAAAATATACGTATATATGAATTTTTCCATACATTCACGACTTAATTTTTCTAAAAAATTTATGAATGAAAAAGTATTTGGCCAACAATAAAACTTTTGGTTCATTTCATTGCTCATATCATTTAAAATACACACTGAAATATTTACATAAATACCTCTATTAGTTTTTGTGATATCATGTTAGCAGTGGAGAGTTTTTATGAAAATTAAAGTTTTGAGAAAATTGAAATGAAAGACGCATTTTAGCTGAAAAATATGCGACCCTGGAGGATAGGTGAGTCCTTCCTTTTCCTGGAGAGGATAAACTGTTTTGGAAAGTTTGAACTACAATTAAAAAATATTCGCCAATGTGATCGATAAGCAGTGTTTTTAACGCAATCGGAGACCTCAACAGCTTTCATGGCATTTGCGTACAATGGTTACCTTAGGCGTGAATTGTCTCTTGGTATGTCTTGTGATCTTTGGCGATTAATCTCTGGGATGCGGTAAATAGTATCCGAGAATCGAGTTTGTATTTTAGACGCGTTTTCCCCTACCGATTGAAACAAAAATATCACGCAGCACAACTCTTGTACTCATAAAATAACATGAAGATTTAATATATTTAACCCAATGTCTCCACTCAGGCAACCATTCAAGGCAGTGTGTCATCTTGTCGTTCTATTTAATTATTATTTTCTTAAATTTTGACAGGTAAAAATACGTTTTCCGGGAAAATTCAACTTAACAAAATTCAGATCTATTCATTTTTCGGAGCCATAAACAAGTCTTCTTATTCGGCAAATATTTATGCATCATATTAATTTTGGAAGGGTTAAGATTAGTTATTTTAACGTCCCGCTGTAAAGCAACACTAGAGCTATTTTGGGACGGACCTCGTCCTTTTGAACTGAAGTCAGATGACAAGGACGACACCTGAGCTTGCACCCCTATCTCCACACCAGCGGGAGAACATTTGGCCTCACAGATTTAAAGTGCAAGAGACTCCCTTACACGACAGTTTTTCGGTGAAATCGAGTGTCGAACCTGAAACCCTCTGGTTCTAAAGCCAAGACTGCCACTAGGCCACCGCGGTCTCTGGGCGTGCTAAGGGTTAAATCGCTGGGTTTTTTTAATTATTATTTTTACATGCATGAGAAAAAACAGACCAATGGACTGCAATCCATTGTTGCATTTGTATAAAAGTTTGATTGGTGCCTACGCGATAGCTGTTAAATCAGTGTACTGAAATTCACTGTTCTCTTTGTTTTGCCGTTATTGTGCGGAGTTACATTCATAAAACCGGACAGACAGACTTCTAAACTAATTTTGCTCAAAATTCGATAGAGAATCTACAAATTTGGTGCAAAGACGGGATACAAAATTTCATCCATCCAACTCAAAGCGTTTTCGAATTACCTTTGTCAGAGACAAACAAAACATTTTTCATAAGTATTTTTCGAACTCGGGGAAAAGTGTGAGACTCGGAGATTCGTCAAAATCTCGAGTTCTAATTTTTTCACGATTTTTCCATATTCCGTATATGAGAATATAAAAAGAATTTAATTAATTTTGCATCGATCGGATTCTGAATCCGGTTTCAAAACTAAAGTCGAAAGTTTATCAATAATGCTCCAATTTATTAACGATTCATATGACTGCAAGTACAGAAATAGTTAAGTTATAAATATCAATTACTAAATCAATTTTAATATTTAATTTTCGTTCTGGATATTAAACATATATATAAAGCTCTCTCGCATTTTATGCTTCTAATTAATGAGTTAGCATTTTATGCTGAAATAAATTTCATCAAAATTCTTTCGTCTGTTTCAGAAATTTGATGAATTATAAAAGCAGCCCGAATATTCCATTTCCTCCGATAATTAAATCTGACATTATTTTTAGAATATATTTTTCAAATCTATACTTATAATAAAGCTCAATGTGTGCGCGCGCGTGTGTGTGTGTGTGTGTGTGTGTGTTTGTGTGTGTTGGCGCTCTACAGGTCAGACCGTTGGACCTACAGCTACCAAATTTGGTACATGTATACCTTGGAGGTCGGGAATGTGCACCTCGGAGCCCTTTTTTCGAATTTTTAATTAGAATTAGAATTAATTAAAATTTAAGCGAAATTTCGACGTTTTTCCGCTATAACTTCCGAAAATACGATCGCACAAACATGATTTTTATATCAATTTAAAGATTAAAAAATTAGCTTTCTAATGGTATCAGTGTTTTTATGTATAACTTAAGCTTCTACTTTTAATGAATTGTTAAAGAAATATTTTAAACATGTTTTTTGAGCACGTGACTGGGTAAAATAAAAGAGAACAATGCCGGAAGTTCAAGTAAAAAAACAACAACTATCATCGCAAATCAAATCTAAAGAAATACAACTTTCAGCACGTGACTGGATAAAATAACATAAATATAAAATGTGATATCTTCTAAAAAAATAAATGCAAGGCAAAGGATTCTATGATCGTTTGCAATAAATATATATATCATTAATTCCATAAATTATCTTTATTTACAGTAAACCTGGTTGAATTTAGACAGGATATGCATTGAAATCCCGACTTAATGGCATATTTCTATAATTATTTGTAATATCTATATCATTAATTCAATATTTTTTCCCTTTTTCACTTTCTTTAAAAAACATATTTAACATTTTGGCAACATCACCGAAAAAAAACATTTTTAATATTTTGGAAGCATAATCGATAAATTGTTAGAGCATTAAACTCAAAAAGTTTTTCCGAATAAAGTTACCGACTCTTTAACTACTAATAACTGAATTTTTTAACTTTAACTATTTCTTAAATTTTGGCTAATGAATATGTGATTTAATTGAAAATTTTAGAACGCATTACTCATGGCGAACCAGCTGGTCGCCAAAGGCGGCTAGTTTTATATACATAAAAACTTAACATTCAGTTACATTAATTCATATATATTCAGTTTTTATTGAAGTGTTTTAATCTACATAAATAAAAACGGATGTTCGTCTGATTCCGATGAAACTTCGACTACTTATTACTTGGAGTTACGGCATGGTTATAGGCACAATGCAATCATTTAAAGTATGAAAAATATGTTCGGATCTATTTACTTCATTTATTAAACATGGATTAACCGCCAAATAACTCGCCAAGGAGACACGAGAGATTCAGTAAAGATGCTCAATTCAAGCCAGACGTTCATATTTCGGAGCTATTGTACGTAAATGCAATGCTAGTCTTCCTCTGAGTTAATAATTCTATTACAGAGTGTGCGAGAAAGTTTTAGGGGAACCAATTCTATAGGTTGGAAATTTTAACTAAACATTTCATATAATTTTAAAGTTTTTTCCATAACTTCCTTAAGTATTATAGTATAAATAATTTTGCACCATTTAGTTTTCAAAAAATTATCTTTTAAATGATATTAAAGATTTTGTGGTATGAATATATTTTCTATGTTTAATCAATTTTAAAAGATTATTATTTATTATACTGTTTTATTAATAAAGTTCAAGTGAACGATCCCTTTCTTCCGCTTGGATCACAATGACGTGATTTTTCACATATTAAATCAAAAGTTTTAATTATGCAGCTAAATTAAGAAATGCCACTTCATATACTTCTGGGGTCTACTGTGTGTTTTCGCTAACGTGATTTTTCATCTTTTGGGGCAAAGAAATGATGTTCCGGTGTTGGCTACTGGGTCAGAAGTCCCCGGAGTGACTTCTCAACATTTGCTTTTTGATTCACTGAAGTTTTTTTTTAAATTTCCTCTTCTCATAATTAGAAGTTATTGGCAAATGGAGAGTTTGTATACCATCATTAGAGAGTTAGTGCAGTTAGCAAAGGTAAAAAAAAAAGTGTTTTGAAGGCCGTCTTTACGTATTGCAATATCCTCACTTAAAAATACATTAACTTAAAAACATTTGAGGAACTTAATTAGCTTAAAATGAATTTTGGTTGTATAAAAGTTTGAGATGGCTTTAATTTCCTTAATAATTCAACATTGAAATTTTTTTTAAACTACATGTAAGGCTAAACATTCCTAATAGCTCTGATAATATCATTAAATGACTTATTTATTTCGAGAATACGTATTTGATATTAATGAGAAATCAGATGTTTTAATCCAGTCTGTGGTTTATTTAAATCGAACCACACTAGTTTAGTCATGTTTATAATGTTTAAATGTTTTCTTTCAATTTCCAGAAGGACAGTTATAAAAATGAACGAAAAATTGAGGAAAAAAATATATTCAGATAAATTCTGTGTGAAATTTTCTTATTTTCTTTGATTAATATTGAAAATTGTATATGCTACACAAAGTTTATTTGATTAGCTTTAATGTATTATATATTATTTGGGTGAAAATCATAATAGAACTATATTTATTTGTTCAGATTACACAGAACTGCAATGGAAAACGCATCGCACAGTTGACAGTTGTGTTTATAATAATCAATGATGCATAGAATTTCAAAACTATTCTTTTATTTTTGAACGGGAAATATTTTAAATTAAGGGAAAAAAATTAATAAAAGTGTATATTAAATATAATAAAAGTTTTAATAAAATAGTTTTATTTAAGTTAAAATAAAAAATTTGTTAAAGCAAATATTAAAATAAAAATGTGCTTTAACTAAATTTTTTTTCATACATCACTGATCAAACTCATCTTTTCAGAATATACATATCCTTATTGGAGGTCTAAAATGGATCTATAAACATATGCAAGAAAATTGGAAACGCATATTTATTAGAAAACAATAAAAAAATCACTAAAAATTTAATATTTTTTTAGCTTTTTTTTTTTTTTTTCATTTTGTTTATGTGAACAGCCCAATTTTTGGAAGAAATCTATATAAACAACGGTAATTCGGAACTATAGTTTGCACAAAATAGATTTAATAAGTACGGATTTAAAAACATATTTTTATTTGTATGCTAAAACATATATATTTTTTAATATATTGCTACTTTTTAATTTTTAATTCATAATTCTTATAAAATATATTAATATAAATAGATACTATAAATATTATAGGTATAATACGACTAGGAAAATGCAGCATGAATACAAATTCTTGGCAACAGAGCATTAAAAAAAGTCCAGCTCAGTATGACAATGGCAACCAGAAATCAATATGGACAAAATACAAATTCTCGTTTAACACGGATTACAATTAACACTAGAAGACGAGCACAACATGATAAATAAATGCCGATATGAAAGTAATATGAACGATAAAAATTCGGAGAACTTAACCCTGCACAGGATTACAGTAAGACTTTAAGTGAGTTTGATGTTTGAAAAATAATTAAGAAGTGCCTTGTTGTGTTTAAAGTTGATTAATTATTTTGGAGTTTTATTTTGATTAGAAAATGGACTCCAATTGTAATCCGCGCAACCTTTTACGTGACTTTATAGAGCGCGACCGGTGCAGGGTTAAACGCTCAAAGAACTTGACGTCCGAAGCTATTATATACTTCGTATGTTTATATTCACATAATTGTGCTGTTTTATTTCTATGAAAATGTTGCTATTGGCGACGGGTAGGATCGAACTTGCGATCTTGGGATTCGTAGCCAGATGACATGACCACAAGACTAAAAGTGAGCACTCAGCCTTGAGCATGTTATCTGGCTTATAAAGCTACAAACATCATTCCAACACAAATTGCAAACATTATTTCCTTCTTTCTTGCCCAATTTATTTGAGCCATTTCTTCCTTTTACACTCAATATACGTTAAAATGTAATGTGCGACTCTACATGTTGTCAAAATGACTGTTTGTCTGACTCGCGTTTGAAGTTGATTCATCTTTATATGGAATGACAGATATATTTCGTTTGGAGAGATCGTTTGTTTTTATGGCGCGAGGACCCGATCCGATCATACTGCGCCAAACATTTGTTAAACATGGTTTTCGTCTTAAAATAAAGGAAAGTTTATGAAAAACATTCGATTAAATCTGATGTAAAATTTGAATATCTTTTAAGAAATTGAAGATGTTTGAATGAAGGTTATCTCAGAGAATTTGTTTGCGTTCAATTTTGATAAATATAAGCGAATAGGTGATGCGTAGATATCTGTGAAAACTAGTAATTGTATTCTCCTTTAAATTTTCGCTCCCTAATTAAGGAGTTATTCCCTCCTCTTATCTTATAAAACGTGGAACCCCTTAACGGTCGCATCATTTTGAAGAAAAGGGTCATAAAAGTGCCTATTTTTTTATTCAAGAAAATGATACAAAACTGAGTGTATGCATTTTGTTTTAATTTTATATTTGCATTCAGTTTTAATTTTTTAGTTCATTTTTAGCTTGAAATTTAAAAAAATAATCGGAAAAACCAACATTCAGGGTTATTATGACGGAATGTTAGCTTTCCAACAAAGAGAGAAAATAAAAAATATGTGTTTTAAGCATTCAAACATAATTTTATTGCATTTACACATGATGTAAATAAATACTAGACATTTTTTCTTGTGTGATAAATTTTAAAGCATGATATGCATAGGCCAACATCACAATCAGGACAATAGTACCGAGTTTCCTTTCTGCTGACATCTAGTTTTAAATAAATGAAATATCTCTAAAAACATTGCCTATAGTCTAGGGCAGCCCTCTGGCGTATGTATTGAGAAATAAACATGATTCTGGGCATAAGAAACAGATTGTTTTAATATTTTTGAATACGTCAGCCCGGAAATATCACGGGCGAGAGAAATAGAGATTGCACCCCGTCATTTTCACGGGAGCGAGAAGGAAGGGGTTAAGCAAGGCCTAGAACGGCACACAAGAGTTTCTTGTCTTGTAATATTATAAAGAAAACCTAATGTACAAGTTGGACACCTATTTTGGACTGATTGGAACAGAAATGTTAACACAAAACTATAATTGTAGTAACAAACTCATGTACCAAATTTCATTCAAGTAGCTTCGTTTTTATGGTATTTGTATTTATGTGAATGTAGATACTGGCAGTGGTCAATCCTTTGTCGGACCTGGCTCAATACTTAATATAGATCTACATTTTAGGTACTAATTCTGTAAACCATCTCATTCTTTATATTCTGTCATTTTTGTGTTCATCCGTATTCAGACAGGCTCACAGATTTCCTGTGAGTAGATCTTGAAATGAATCCATAAGTTTGGTACAAAGATTAGCTATCAAATTTCATTCAACAGAATTTTCAATTGTCGTACTTACATACCGACAGACGTCATTAATAAAAGCTGTTTTTCGATCTCAGGCTGATGTGAAACGTCAATAATGTCACGTAGATAGAACTCAAGAAGTGGAATGAAATCCATTTATTAGCTTAACCCTGTGAGTGAGATATCTTCAGCTTTTATACAAGCTCCAGAATACTTTTCTGGTGACAGTAAGAAAAGACCAGAGCACTTATCTAGTACATTAAAGAAAGGTCCAGAATCGTCTGGAACACGAAATGAAGGAAAAGTACTTAAACAAATTGTTATGTCAACTGGGATTCGAACACATGATTGCCTGACAATGAGTCCAGCGTTCTAACCATTCAGTTATGCAGACTCAGCAATACTTTGTTTCAATGCGGCAATATTTGTCAAAATATTGTGTTCTAATTTTTCGAGGATTATTATACTTTCTTTTCGTTTAGTTGTTGGTTGGTTGGTTAGTTTACGTTTTTTTTTTTTTTTTTTTTTTTTTTTTTTTTTTTTTGGCCAAACTGCGCCATCCATGTAATTAAAAATAGGTTAAATGATCTTTAAAATTTAAACAAATGAATAGTTGCATGAAAAGCAGAATAAAATAGTTAAAAAACACTGGAAACAGTAGCACAGGATTATGTATTTACAGTGAAAACAAATTTAAGAAGTGAAAGCGCTTGAAGAATTAAAATGTAAGGTAAAGATTTAATGGTGTATAAAAATTTAAAACTGTTTGGATGGTGGTTTTCTCCCAATAAATCAGCGAGAGTTAAGGATGACGAGTGAAGAAACTGGTTACAGCGAATATTAAAAGCTGGGCACTCGATCAATATGTGATGAACTGGAAAATCTGTGCGGCATGTGGAACATATAGGTGCTCTGACACCAAATAATAGGTGCTAGTGAGTGAATCGAGTATGCCTTATTCGTTTACTTGTTATACAAGAAAGTAAAAAAAAAAGTATATAAATAATTAAGAAAAGTTAAATGGTTGCAAAATATGAACGTATTCTTTTTAAAAAATTCAATCAACATAATTTCATCCCTTTTTCTTCGTACGATTGACACTTAAAAGAAACTCATTTACAGTTAGAGCCTTTGTTCGCCCTTGGTTCTAATTAGGCTTCCACTGCAAATACTCCTCATTTCCTTTGTCCTTGAGAACATCACATTTTTCTTGTGCCCTTACCCTTTGTTTGAACATAAAGTATTTTCCGATACAAGAAATGCTATTTAATGCCTTTGAATAACTTCATACTTGATTCCAAGGATTTCTTGTGTCTCCAATTATGCTCTTATCTGGATAAGAATTGTGGCTCTATAGCTTTATTAACTTGTCCGACAAAAGTTAACTACCTCATGTCATTGTTTCTACTTATCTAAAGAATCAGTTGCGAATGTTGCTTCACCCTAAAGTTTGTTTAGTTTTATTTGGTTTATTGGTAAATTGCTTAAGGTTAAGATAGCTAATTAACTTCGCAAGTGTGATATTCATTGGATTTTTTTTTTTCTTGAAAAAAAAAGATTTTTCTTTCTCAGGGATATTTTCTTTTGATTATAAAAACATGTCATTAAAAATGTCTGTGCAGAAGCAGAATAGAACTTTGAAAATAGTGTAAAGGTGATATTAAATATTCCACTTGTGGAAATGTATTTTATTTTTTTCTTTCATCGTGTTCTAATGCATTTATTAAAAAATACACTTTCACGAAACAAAAGATTTTCCAATGAAAATTCTTTTAAACTCTAAATTAGGCATCGAACACGATTAAAAAAATTGTTGTAAGAAATTACGAAAAACTTGTAAGAAGAAACAATAATTTTTAATATTCTTGTTGGAAGATTTGTTAAAATTCTTATATATTACTTCGGATATCCATTCCATTTATATCATATTATTACTACGAAAGAGAATCACAGAACAGAAAATTTAAAAACAAAAGCATGTCTTGCATTTTTATTAATAATTCAAATACACGATTATTAATAATTTAAAAAAACGATTATTTTATTCGTTAACAGGACAATAATTTACAGCATGAAATTTGAGCGAAAATTCAGAATTTTTCGAGGAAAGCTGTTTTGGTTACGATACTTCTGGAAGCCAAAGTTTGGATATTCATTTTTAATTCGGCATTTTTACCTATATCAGTATCATATTTATCGTTTTCGATTTTTAGAGTTTTTTAATCATTTTTTTATAGAATATATTAAAAGAATTCGAACAATTTAATCAAAATGTTGTTTAAAAAAGTAATGAAAATTCAGAATGTTCAAGTTTTGATTTTTTTTTTCGATGCACAGCATAGGAAAGATATCTTGAAA
Organism: Argiope trifasciata; assembly: GCA_026543055.1. Classification (NCBI taxonomy): domain Eukaryota; kingdom Metazoa; phylum Arthropoda; class Arachnida; order Araneae; family Araneidae; genus Argiope; species Argiope trifasciata. The sequence continues at coordinate 127,949 of JAPMOQ010049553.1, forward strand.
ATTTTCTGCTCTCATAGATTCCTGAGACAAATACAATTCAAAATTGTCTTTCTATTTTTCATGCAAGTAAGCGTAGTATTTTTACTGTTGCAAAACTCCGCTTCAAGGGTTTCACGTTCTTTTGTTTGTTCTGTGATCAAATACCAATAAAAAGTTGACATATAAACATAAAAGGGATGAAAATAGCGCTCTTAAGAGTGAAAAAAGGCTGGATTATAACATAAAAAGTCAAATATGTATCTCTATGGAATACATTCGGTGTCTAAATCTGCTCTTCCGTAACTGATTCTTTTCTGTTTGGTAAACAAGATTTCTAGGAACAATTAGATTTAATTAAAAATTATATGTAATTTTCCAGATGATTTATCTTAGAAATCATTAAAAAAATGAAATCAGTAAATATAACGGGAAACACCAAAAATATAAAGCAATAATTGAGAAATAAAATAATCTATAACTTTCTACACTTTCTTCTTCTAATTTATGACCCACTTTTACTATTTCATTATTATTATTATTATTTTCTGAAACGGTACGTATTTTACAAATTTAATTACTTTTGCCTATTTTGAGCATATTTCTGGTGCTTGAAATATGTTATATATTCCTGCCTTCTGATGGATGGATGTCATTTTTTCATAAGAAATTTCTGGCTATTACTTTTTATTGAAAGGAGAAATTTTTTTCTAATTAAAATATAGCAATTGTTTTTTTATATATAACGGCTGCTTAAACAATAAAGCATAATTTCCACAATTTGTTTTAAATGCGATTTTTATTAGCTTGCTTATTTGCACCTCAGTATTGTAGGAAATTCAGTTTGAAAATCTGGAAAAATTTCGTTCTTTTTTGATGCAAATAAAATTTGGTTTTGTTTTGGATGTCACAAATGAGACAAAAATAGACAGTAAAAAGTACAAGGTTTGCCAAAATACTTATACATAAACAGTCTATATGTTGAAGGAAATTCTAATTTTATATAATTAATTTTACTTCACTTAAAAAAAAAAAGAAATTTTGATTGAATTTCTATTTGATACCCGAGTTCTAATACAGTCCAAGTTAATTTCAGTCCTTCGTTTAGTTCAATGTTTGCTCAGCATCGATTTAAATATTAAAAAAAGACTCTAATCCTTTCTACGAATTAGACGCATCCATTATCAGGGAAGGGTTTAAATCTGTTGGTATAAACATACTTTCTACAGATATTATCAAAACATCTATAGTGTCAAACTTAAGTGATTGAGTTACAAACAAAAAAACTTTTCGCACAAGAATTTAATATAAAAGAAAAAAAAACTGAGTTTCTTCTATTAGTCACATTTTAATCCTTAAATGGCGGTAGTGAATCTATTCATTAAGTTCTCGTTTCAAAAAAATTTTTCCCCTTTCAAGTATAATAATAAGTTATGATAAGAATAGAATTCAGTTCTAATAAGAATATTCAGTTAAATTCTAGTTCTCATGAGAATATTCAATTAATTATTATCAGAAATAAGAATATTTCTGATAAGAATAAAATTCAGTTCTTACAAGAATACAAATCTGCTTTTCTGTATGTAAAATTCAAGCTATAATGGATTTAAAAAAAACGGGGAATAAATGCAAGTTGTATGAATTTCTCTGAGATATTATGACTAATGTAGAGAAAATTTCAAGTTATATTTGCTGATTTCTTATTTTTTGTTAGTAATGCGTATTCATTGGAGAACTCAGATTATGAAAATGTATTGTAATCCAAAAATACATTGATAAGAAATATACTGATAACATTTTGACATATATGTAAATAAGATACGTACATTTAAATATAATTATGAAATGAAAGCAAAACGACACAAAAGATAACATTCTTCAATATTCTTGCATGTTTATCGTATTTCCAACTGACAGTTATCTCTTTCAAACACGATGAGTAATAATTCGTGCATTAAGTGGAGCGTACCACATAATAATTCGCATTTACAAATTTTTGCATGATTAATAAAATATTTTTTACTAAAGTTAATCATCAGAACTTCAAATTTCATTATTTGGTATATCATTTTCGAAACAATAAATGATACCAGTCGAACTATACATTCAGAAATAACGTTTAAGCTTAACATTTTTACAATATGAATAATAATTCGTGCATTTTTTTTTAATCTTAAAGTATCATCGATCATCCAGAGTTTGCTAACAATCAAAGTCATAAACAAAAATTTGAACTTCAAGCGAGAGACAAAATTTTTCGAATTATAATATTGATATAAAGTATGTTGATGTTGAATCCGGGTGACGACGGCCAACGTCAATAGTAAGCTAGTGAATGAAGGCTCTCTCGGAAAGAGTGAATAACCAGTGTGACCGAAAGGGCGCCAAAAGTCTAACTCTGTCAGGATAGACTATTAAAATCAATAAATCATGCCGATTTAGTTAAAAAATACATTTAATGATATTAAAGGCCATGATTTACAAGGGGACAAAACTATTGAGTACAATAACATTTAACATATATGCATAAAAATAATACTCGGGGATTATATCATGCTTTACGTTCGCTTCCAAGACATGGACTGATTGTTCATCGTAACGACCGATAGAGGGCCGAGGAACAGTTACGGTTACAGACTCCCCACTGGCTCGTACGACGTCTCGGCGAAGAGTCAGCACTGTACTTAGGTCTACCTCTTCTCTTGAGGGGAACTACATAAGTTGTGTTCCTTTCTGGAGGCATTTCATAAGGTTTCAGCATATTGGTATGGTAAGTTCCAAGAACTTGATCTGGTGTACTGGGATCAGCAAGGTCATAAGTTGTAGGAGATCTGTTTGTGATTACTAGATAAGGGCCTTCTCTTTTTGGGAAAAACTTCTTGCTTCGTTTGGTGCTTTTACTGCTTATAGGATGTGAATTCACCCAAACGTTGTCACCAGGCTGATAGTACACTTGTCTTCTATTTTTATCAAAATATTTCTTTCTTTGATCCTGTTTTTGCTCTACCCGCTCTCTAATTTGGGGTGTCAAGCAGGCAAATTGTTTCAAGTAAGGCGTTATCTCTGCTACAAAATTGTCGTTTTCAATGAGACTTCTTAAATCGTGGTTTACATCGTCTGTTGTTCTTAATTCACGTCCAAATTGTAAATATGCAGCAGTGTGACCAGTAGTATCACATTTTGAAGTGTTCATGGCAAATCGGATCATTGCCAACTTTTCTTCCCAGGTATCGTGAGCATCGCCTACTAGGATAGCTAGTTTGGGCTTCAGATCACGATTTCTCCTTTCTGATGGATTCGCCTGAGGATGAAAAACTGGAATTAATTCTTGTTTGATACCAAGGAAATTACAGGTTTGCTGCATTACCGCATTTACGAATTGGCTACAGTTGTCAGAAATTAGTCTTCGTGGTAGTCCATAGCGAAGGAAAACTTCTTCTATTAAGATTTTCGCACAGTTTCGTGCAGTAGCATTTTCTAAAGCGAAGAGCTCTACCCACTTTGTACTGGTATCCTCTATTAAAAATATCCATTTCTTTCCAGTTTGAGTTTCTGGTAAAGGGCCAAAAAGGTCGATGGCCAAAGTTTCAAATCTTTGAGCATAAATGGGCGTTCTCAATAATCCAGCAGGTATTACTTGGTTTGTACCGGTTGCATTCAGCACAATTTTTTACATATTCGGTAATAAATTTTCTCATTCCAGGAAAGTAGTATCGAGAAGCAATCTTGAAGTACGTTCCTTCAGCTCCACTATGTCCTGCAGTGGATGAATCGTGGTATTGCTCTAATACTCGTTCTCTTTCATGACAAGGAACAACAAGCTGGGCCTCCTCAGATTCAGTATCTGGCGAATATCGATAAAGGATGCCCTGATTCATGAGATATCCTCTACTTGTCCAATTGATAAAGTCTTCATCTTTCCTTCCACTTTCAAAACAATCAATAATTTTTCTTACATCCTCATCTTTCATCTGTTCATCGCGGATGTCTTTAGATCTTCGAGATGGTAGGTCAATAGATATAGTGTTGAGGTCGCACACAAACTCTTTTTTTTTCATGAGTTGGTCTAGACAGGAGGTCTGCGACAACGTTGGACTTTCCAGACGTATAGTAAATTTTCGGGTGAAAAGATTGAATTTGTAGAGCCCACCGAGCTAGTCGACCGGATGGCAATTTTATGCTCATCAACCACTTCAAGGGTTGGTGGTCCGTTGCGATGATTATTTCTTGGTTCTCCACGTAACCACGAAATTTTTCCAAAGCCCATACAACAGCAAGAGCTTCTCTTTCTGTTGTCGAATAGTTCTTTTCCGCTGAACTTAGCAATCGGCTTGCATACTCAATGACATGTTCTTCTGGGCTTTCTCCTTAGATAAGAACTGCACCTAGCGCATAATTACTTACATCAGTTCTAATTATGAAAGGCTTGCTTCCATCAGGTTGTGATAACACGGGTGGTGAAATCAACCTCAATTCTTTAAATGCCTTCTTTTCAGTTTCACCCCAAGTCCAGGATTTATTCTTTTTTGTGAGATTACTGAGTGGTCTCGCTACTTCTGAAAAATGTGGAACATATCTTCTGAACCATGAGCAAGTCTGTAAAAATGACTATACTTCTTTAACGCAAGTTGGTTCAGGAATTTTCTGCACAGCTGCCACTTTTTCAGGATCGATTTCAATTCCTTGTTCAGTAATATAATGTCCGAGATACTTCACTTTGTTACAAGCTAAATTGCATTTTTTCCGGTTAGCAGTTAGTTTAAACAGAGAGAGTCTATCAAATACTTGCCTTAAGTCTGACAAATGTTTATCAAAACTTTCAGACAAAACAATAATGTCATCAAGATATGAGAGGGCAAAAACATCCTTTAGTCCAGATCTGAACTTATCTATAAGGCGTTGGAATGTTGCGAGAGTTTCGCAAACCAAACGGCATCCGCAAGAATTCGTATGTGTCGAAAGGACAAATAAAAGCATTTTTTTTCTTGATCCGATTCATAAACTTTCACTTGGTAACCAGCTCTCAAATCTATTGTGGACATATACTTAATTGATTTAGCCTCATTCAATAAATCATCCATTCTAGGCAGAGGATAAGTGTCAGGAATTGTTGTGGCATTCAATTTCCTGTAATCAATGCACAAACGAACAGAACCATTAGGTTTTGGAACCAATACAACAGGACTTGCGTAAGGACTCTCGCATTCCTCAATGATACCCTCGGCTAGTAAGGATTCTAACTCCACTTTTAACAGTTCCTTCTTCGCAGGAGTCATTCGATATGGAGGCTCAGAAACAGGTAAATTATTTTCAGTTTGTATACGATGCTCAATGAAAGGAGTGGGTTCTCTCCCTGGATGAAAGCATGGCTCAAATTCTTTTAGAAACGAGTTAAGGCTGTCATGTTGTTTGGTTGTCAAATGTTTACCTTCTTCTGGGCGTAAACAAAGACTATTAGTTTCAGGAGCGAAAAAATTGTTTTGCACTGAATTATCACTTGTGACTGAATTCATCGGACAAGAACTACTGATCTTTTCGACAAGACTATTATTCCTAGGTAAGGGAATATCTTTAGCAAAAGGTATTCTGCAGTTCAGTTTATCACCAAAATACCAGAAATTATTTTTCATATCCATCATAATTCCTAATTCCTTCAAAAAGTCAACTCCAAGGAGAGTACGATTACCTTTAGCATGCGGCAGAAAATTTAAATCAGTGCGAAAAGTTCGATCAAGCTCTTTTATCGGCACTGTAGTTTTTAAAACAACTGATGTGGATTGTTGACCATCTGCCGAACAGATAGCAAGGTCAATTTCTGTGAACTTCTGTCCACGCTTCTTTAAAAAATTAAACATCAGTTCTCCACCAACTGACTGACTGGCTCCGGTGTCAGCGCAAACTGTTCCTGTAGCTTCATATATTTCAATGGGAAGTAAGGCTACTGGAGAGGTAAAACAAGTAAACATATGTATTACATTAACTTGAGCCTTATCTTTCTTTGAAGAACAATTTGGACATTTCGATTTTATGAATCCGGGATGACCACAACCATGACAATAAACAGAATGTTCCACATGTCGTGATGAACTATTGTCTGAATTAGATACAGTATTGGTGTGAGCACACAAAGGATCTTTCTCATGGCCCTTCTCATTGACATGTTCCTTTTTTATTTGAAATTTGGATCTAACCTCTTTGGGTTTAATTCCGCTATAAAGCCCTCCAGTTTGAAAATTATAGCCCTTCTTTGGGAAATCTCTTCTAAAACTTTGTTTAATGCTTTCGAAGTCATCAAGTTTTTCTGCTAGATCATATGGAGTCTTCATATCAATCCACTTATGGAGAAAATGCTCTCTCACTTCAGCAGGAACACAGTACTTCAGCTGCTCAGTGATCATCAGATCCTTCAGTTGTTCAAAAGTTTTGATTTCTAAATCTGAGATCCATTATGTAAAGTAACTATTAAGTTCATGTGCAAAAGTCCTCCAAGATTTCTCTTCTGATTTTTGGTGCCGATAAAAACATTGTTTTAGCTTTTCACTGTTTAATTTGTATCTTTTTAAAATGATTTTTTTCACAAAATCATAGTCATTAGCATTGCTCGCAGGTTCTCTGGCTAACATATTTGAGATTTCTGCTGGCAAAACCGCTAACAAGTAGGCTACCCAATCTTTCTTAAGTACTTGAGCCATTTCTGCTCTTCTTTCAAAATTAATCAAATATAACCCCATTTCGTCATGCTTTTCATCAAACTTGGGTGTGATCTGAGCGAGATGAATTTTTGGTTCGGTTTCTACTGTATTTCTAGACTCATCATCAAGGCGTTGACTACTCTGTGCTGCTTCTAATCTCTTTATTTCTAATTCACGTTGCTCTTCCCGAGCCCTTTCTTCCTTTCCAGTTGTAAGAATTCTATCAAGAATAATCCTAACTTCCTCCTCATCATACGATGGACTTTTAAGAATTTTTTGTTTTATGTCAATTACTCTAGTGGAAGTATCTACCTCTATCCCTATTTCCTCGCATATCTCTAAAAGGTCAGGCTTATTAGCTTTCGCCAAATACGCCATGATTTTGGGAAAGAAGATCAAAATACTTGAAATTTCAAATGATCAAAAAATAAATTTCTTTTAAATAAAAGAATTATGCAAGCTATTACATTCCTAAAATTTGTACATCGAAGCAAGCAATATCTATATTACTTTGTAAATAAACACTTTATACTGTATAAAGTCAATAAATACAAAAATTATCAGTCAAATACACTGAAGTGACAAAAGTCATGGGATAGCAATATGCAAATATACAGATGGCAGTAGTATCGCAGCGAAAAAGTATAAATGCGCAGTTTGTTTTCCAGAGCTTTCATTTGTGTTCAAGTTATTCATGTGAACAGGTTTTTCGTGATTTATGGCGGAACGATGAGAATTAACAGACTTTGAACGTAGAATGTTCGTTGGAGCTAGACGCATGGGTCATTCCATTGTGGATATCGTTAGTGAATTCAACATTCCGAGATCCACAGTATCAAGAGTGTGCCGAGAGTATGAAATTTCAGGCATCGCATCCCATCATGGACAGCGCAGTGTGGGCTTTTTTTTACATGGCGTGGACTCGGTCCTCTGGTGCAACTGAACCGATCACTGACTGGAAATGGTTATGTTCAGCTGCTTGCAGATCACTTGCAGCCATTCATGGACTTCACGTACCCACACAACGATGGGATTTTTATGGATGACAATGCGCCATGTCACCGGGCCAGAACTGTTCGCGATTGGTTTGAAGAACATTCCGGACAATTCCAGCGCATGATCTGGCCACCTAGATCGGCCGATATGAATCCCATCGAGCATTTATGGGACATCATCGAAAGGTCCGTTCTTGCCCAAACTCCTGCACCATCCACACTTTCACAATTATGGACGTCTATACAGACAGCATGGCTCAATATTCCTGCAGAGGACTTCCAACGACTTGTGGACTCCATGACACGTCGAGTTGTTGCACTTCGCCGGGCAAAAGGAGGACCGACACGATATTAACAGTCATCCCATGACTTTTGTCACTTCAGTGTATAAAACGAAAATAATTCAATTACAAAGTTGCTTCCTAAAACGAAACTGCAAGTAAACAACAAACAAATTTCAATATTCTAAATCAATTTTAAAAAAAAAAAAGGTAATGAAATTTAATTCAAAGAATTTAGCATTTTTGTTTTGATAAAACAAAACTATATAGCTGTTTTCTCTTTTTTTTTCAAAGCGAAACTAAATTCAAAACAATAATAATTATATAATATATAATTCAATTTTTAAAGTGTAAGTATATATATACATACAAAAGAAAAGTAAATACAGAGAACAATTAGTATTATAAAATTTGAGGTAAATATTGAAGAATTATCTTAAAAAATTCTGAACCATAAAAATAAAATTCTTATTTCAGAATTACCGGAAATGAGTCATCAAAATAATACTTTAACTTCTTTTCAGCAATTTTTTATATCCTATGATATTCAACATAAAATAATTTTATGACAACAATTTCAACAATTATTCTGAATATCCTTTCTTAGTAAAACAATATGTAAGCAATTTATAAAAGAATAAAACAGTTCTTTCAATTACTGTATTTCCAAAATATAAGAATCATTCATAAAAATAAATATTTTTCATATTCACAAAAAATTTGTTTTTATTGAACACATAGCTTTTATAACACTGTAAAAATTACTTTTTAATTTTTTTTTAATACGTATAAATAAAAGAATAATCAGATTCACAGAAAGAAAAGTTTTATCACAATTTTACTCTCTGAAATGCTCAATATTTTTTTCTTGCATAAATACCAACTCAACAAAAATGAAAGTAATTCAAAAGAAAGAATAATAATATTCTCTTCATCTAATAGCAATTCAGACAGGAAGAGACTGGTGTTAAATCATCCTGATTTATGCTTACTCTGCGTTTTTCCCGTCTGGACTTTGAATCCTTACTCCTATCAAAATAACTCTAGTTCTATGCGCTTCATTTCTTTTACATTTCTATAAAAGCCATAACATGTGAAGATTTTCAAGGAATATTCAGCATTTCAAAAGCAAAACTTATCAATTTACTCAAGAACTGAAATATAAAAGTATCCACACTTACTTTTATTTACAACTTTCGTTTTTTTAATTCGTCTAGATTGACGATATTAAACATTAATTAACACAGTTATCAGTTACATTTTAATAGCAACAAAATTCTGCGTGCTATTTTCAAATAAATTTATTCATCAGGTTTGATAGAATTAAATTCCAACTGATATTAATAAGATTTAATGCAACAAATCTGACACTTTCGAGTTTCTTCGGGTGAAGAACAGAAACATGTTTAAAACAAAACATCTACTTTGATTGAATCAAAACTTAGGCTTTTCTTTGGTAAATTAATTCGTTTACAGTAACGGAATTAAATCAACAACTATTACCAATAATATTTACAAAACAAAACACTTATCTGGTACTTTTCTTCGGAGCGAAGAATTACAGATGGTTTATTTTCATCATAACCTAGTTATCCAGAGTGGTAACAAAAAAGCTGAAAAGGAAAATGAGTCCCTGCCTTAGAACGTAAACATTGATGTCTCAAGTGTTTAATATTGATTCGGGACGAACGTTGGGCTGCCAAATTATTGTGACCGAAAGGGCGCCAAAAGTCTAACTCTGTCAGGATAGACTATTAAAATCAAGAAATCATGCCAATTTAGTTAAAAATACATTTAATGACATTAAAGGACATGATTTACAAGGGGACAAAACTATTGAGGACAATAACATTTAACATATATGCATAAAAATAATACTCGGGGATTACATCAAGCTTTACGTTCGCTTCCAAGACATGGACTGATTGTTCATCGTAACGACCGATAGAGGGCCGAGGAACAGTTACGGTTACACCAGGACGTAATAGCGCTAGCTAAAGAGCTCAATCAAATATTTAAAGTTATAAATGATATCCCAGAAACGCTGAAAACAATGGGTGAGAAAGAGAATGCTTGGGGAAAGTTGATGGTACTCGCCGAAGCGGTTAGGCTAATTAGCATCACTGTTTGCTAAAGTCCCTTAACTTGATCCTGCTTTACGACTAATGTTTGGAATAAGGTGATGATACTTGCCGAAGCGGTTAGGCCCTCCACAAGTAATCAATTAGCATCACTGTTTGCTAAAGTCCTTTAACTCGATCCTGCTTTACGACAAGTCGCTTAACTTGATCCTGCTTTACGACAAGTCTCTTAACTTAATCCTGCTGCAACTAATGACAAGATTCCATCCTCGCCGAGTAGCCAATGAACAATTAAAGACATAATTTATAATTTGTTAGGAAAAATTAACTTCATTACTATTTTTTCTCCTACTTTATTTATAACTTGTTTCTCTTTATAATAAGTTTACTTTAATTTTATGCTCCTCTCACCCATACTAAACATTTATGCTCAACATTACTCTGTTTGTCACTTCTCCATCATTCCAGTCGAACGAGAGATAAAAGGCCGCAGAGCCTCAAACAATCTCCCACATCATTGGCATTGTTGATGTAAATGTGGAGTGAAATTTTTTTTTTTGCTTTTTTAAATATATAGAATTAGTTCTGTCCTCGTCTCGGCCAAAGACTGCCGTGTTGGCTATTGGCAGAGATAGCGGGACACCCCCGACCGTCCAACTTTAGTCTTAGGCTCAGTAAAACCGGAGGGCCCAAATTTGCTATTGGCAGTGGGGGGCACGTTAAATTCCCATCACTGATTATACCTCTGTTGGTACTGAGTCGGTCTCTGATATGGATCTCAATTCTGACTTGCGGATGGATGAATGAGTCCCCCTCAAAAGAGTTGTGTCGTGTGTGTTCGAGCAAAATCGTATTCTCACCTGAACGGTGATCGTTCACAACGAAAGGCGCACACTTTTGCCTTCATTCGAAAGATCTGCTTCTCATTCGCCTTGGGATGACAAAGTTGCATTCGGCAGAACAGAATAAATAGAATTTGATTTATTGTTTTCTAAAATATGAGGATGAAGAAGTTCTGGATCTTAATTTGTTATAACCAAGTAAAACCTTTGTCTCTCTGAGGATTCATTTTAATCCACTTTTAAAGTCATTTGTCATGTATATCCAGTGAGTGCAAATGGAGCTGCGAGGCATACACTTGTTTTGAAAACAGCTCCCACAGTGCTTTTTATTGTAAATTGATGTGTGCTGTCGGAAGTTCTAAAGCCTGTGAACTCGAGCACTCACTCCGATTTTTTCCCATATCCTACAACTTCTTTTGCCTCATGTGAACTTCACACGGATCCCGAATGCATCTCCCCCCCCCCTCTTCGAGAATTCAGGGTTGTTACTCGGTTCGCTTGCCTCTGCTGGAACTAAGCAGATCGAATCATTCGAAACGATTTTTCGGTCCTCAAAGCGAGAAAACGCAGTTGCTCTTTGGGTTAATAGGCTCGGATGCCGTCGTCTCCTTGTTTTTGTTTTTCTTTGCCGAGTGATTTGCATATCGAGTTCAGTTTGTTACCCTGAGGTGGGATCAATGAGTTGCAGACTCTCGGGTGAGTAATCCATATTTCTTCGTCTTCGCGCGATATTACCCATTTTTTGGAAACTAGGTAGCAGTTTTTCTCTTCCGAACCCAGACTGCAGATACTTCCTACAGGTTGTTTAAAATGTAAAGACAAGTGGGGAGAATTTGATTGGTCCCGTATCGTTGAGTATACGTGGATTTTTGAACTCCAGAAACGAGTCAAGAATATCCTATTTATTACTGTAGAGAAATTTCTCGATTTGTTTCTGTCACATGTTCAACGAATATCAGATGAATTACAATTCATTGGTGAGACTCTAAGGGTGAACTATGAACTACAATAAACAATTTGTGAAGAAAAGAAAAGCGCAATTAATGTTTTGAAACACAAACATGAAGCAAAATAAATATTTACGCAAACAACAAAAAAATGGAAAAAAAATGTTTCCAGAAATATTTTTTGTTTCTTTTAAAAATTATATGTGTCTCTTCAAAGTCATTTGTACTTTAAATATAGTAATTGTCAAAAAATATTCATACCTCCTTATTTTGTCGTATCTTCCCATTTTAAACCTCCGTGTAATCGAAATATGGATTTCTGGGAAATAGCCACATGTCTCTTTATCTATCACTAAGATAAATCAAAAGTATTTTCAACTTGACGGATGTAATTTATGACAGGTCTCTACACCAAAGTTGAAGATATCTATCAAATTTTAAGAAAAATCCATTCAGAGGAAGTGTGCATGTCTGGGCATTCCAATATAAGTTAACATCATAGCTACAAAATAAAGATAGCTGAATAGATAAAATTCGATAAAATAGAATTAACACCTATAGTATATATGATACCAATCAAATTTTGAACCAAACCCAAGACGAGGGTTGACAGTCAATTGGTTTGTACTTTCGGAATCATGTCAACGAAATAACTCAAGAACGTAGTGATTTAAACATATCATATTTAATAAGAGATTTTGTGACCATAAATGTAGTTTTGTGTCAATTTTTGTTTCAATAAAAAGAGTTTAAAACAAAAATTCTATCTTCTGATTTATTAACATTTCAGGAATAAATCACACACACACACAAAAATCCATCAAGGATGTTACGATTCATTCAGTAAAAGTGATGAATTCACTAATAACTGTTGGATGCCAGTACCATTCAAGGCGTCCTCTGGGCTAACATCTTTATTAGAGAGTATGCAAGAAAGCTTTGGGAAGATCATTCCCACTGGTTAAAAAAAATGATGGATTCATCAGCAACAGTATAAGCTTTGCAGCTATAAACAGTGCTTGGTGCACAATGTCAAAATGCCTGATGTTTGAAGCCAGCTTGCAGGCTCAGGGAATGCTCGGTCGTTGAGGTCCTCAACAAAATTTACTGAAAAATATGAACTAGGTCTTCCATCCATACTTCTGAACTTTTATTGCTGTTGGAATGTTTAATTTTGAATAACTTTGAGCCATGTTGTATGGAAGCCCTTGTCACTAAAACTGTACTGAAAGATACTAATTTCTTCGTTTGTGTTTTAGCAGATGGGAAAAGTTATAGAATACTTTATCGTGCCTTAAGAGCCGTCTCTCTCGTAATAAAACGAACGAAGGCTGACTTGCGTTCTTTCCTTAATTTCAGTTCAACGTGACTGAGCCAAGGCTATAACTTAACTACTTCCAATTAAATTAAATTAAATATTCCGACTTGTTCATAGATTTTTTTCCCTTTAGATTAGACTTCATTGTGCTGGTTAATATATTTTTATAATGAAAATTATCTAATTATGGAAAAATAGATTGTGGATATCGATATATACCGACAAATATTTTTTTACCGATAATTAATCTTTTGTTTCTGTTTTTAAATGATGTCCGGGATATACACTCTTCCATAATACAAAATAATTAAGTTCCTTTTATATATATATATTTAATTTATACTTCTGAAGTGTTTATACGATTCTGATTAAATATGCTTTTGTTTCTTGCCTTCAAGTCATTTATGATGTCTTGACAATTTCCTTACTTTCTTGTTATTCCTGATGCTGTTGTGGGGTTTTTGTGCAGTCGAAAAGGGCCGTTTTGTTACCTTTCACTTGAAGTACGCTGCATATTTTTCATCATGAAAGTCATGCGCATGTTTGTTTATTACAGTTAAAAAGGAAGATAATATTAGTTGACAAATTTATGTCCTTGTAAAATTTGTGTAATTTTTTTACGGTATTTACAGAACTTGGATATATATATATATATATATATATATATATATATATATATATATATATATATCAGATCACACCGACAACCATCATTTATTTTATTTTTATTATAAAGAAAATATTTATAACAAAACTCTTATTCGGAGCTTAAAATAGCATTCTTTAATTTTTATGTGTTATTATTTTGTAGGTAACTACTCCAGTGCCATATAAAACGTTCTCCTCCACGAATTTTTAAAATTTATTTTTTGGGTGTCGGGATATAACCTTATTGTTAGAGAATATGCCAGAAAGTTTTCTATTAATTTCTTCTAAATATTTCATGAATTTGGAACCATGGATTCATCGCCAAATCATTCATTAATGATTCTGTGTCTTGGCGAGTAACGCGCTTAAATGAACGGTCTAATGATTTCTCTCCCATCATTTTCTTTCGGGGTCTGTCCTTTATCAAAGTAATTTACTTCACGGAGTTATTTGGTGGATGGAGTCACTCCTGCGTATATGAACATAGAAAGCACTTCACTCTCTTTTGGCTTCATTCTTCTTCAATCAATAACATCCAAAGCGGACACCATTTGGCGCGATTCTACCGAACTGCCGAGTATTGGCGTCAGTCCAAACACATATTGCGAAGCAGATTTGGGTTTCTTTCTTTTACGCATCTGTCTTTTGCATTTCGGCTTCATGGATTTAATGTATGTTCAGTATAAATTTTCTATATCCGGTGTCGTTCCTATGCGAAAAAATGAGTTCATATTCAAAGATTGATTTTATAATGGAGGATCATTTTTTTCCTTATTAATAAAAACTAAAATCATTTGTCAGCATTTCTATTCTATCTATTAAATAAGTCATTTCTTTTTTTGTGCGTAATAAAAGGGCAATTATTCCATTATCTATACTTATAATAAAGCTCAATGTGTGTGTGTGTGTGTTGGCGCTCTACAGGCCAGACCGTTGGACCTACAGCTACCAAATTTGGTACATGTATACCTTAAAGGTTCGGAATGTGCACCTCGGAGCCCTTTTTTCGAATTTTTAAGTAGAATTTGAATTCATTAAAATTTAAGCGAAATTTCGAAGTTTTTCCGCTATAACTTCCGAAAATATTATTGCACAAACATGATTTTTATATCAATTTAAAGATTAAAAAAATTAGCTTTCTAACGGTATCAGTTTTTTAATTTATAACGTAAGCTTCTATTTTTAACGAATTTTTAAAGAAATATTTTAACCATGTTTTTATCACGTGACTGGATGAAATAAAACAATGACGGAAGTTCAAATAAAAAAAAAACTATCATAGCAAAATAAATCTAAAGAAATGCTACTTTTAACACGTGACTGGATAAAATAAAATAAATATAAAATGTGATATTTTCTAAAAAAATAAATGCAAAGCAAAGGATTCCATGATCGTTTGCAATATCTATATCATTAACTCAATAAATCTTCTTTATTTACGGTAAACCTGATTGAATTTAGACAGGATATGCATTGGAATCCCGACTTAATGGCATATTCCTATTATCATTTGCAATATCTGTATCATTAATTCAATAATTTTTTTTCATTATAAAATGTGATAGTTTCTAAAAAAATTAATGCAAAGCTAAGGTTTCTATAACATCTGCAAGATCACGTCAAAGAGAAAAAATTAGGTTTCATCACCGTGTTGTCATCATTTTGACCGAAGTTTAAATTAAAAAAAAAAAACTATCATCACAAATTAAATCTGAAGAAATGCAACTTTCAGCACGTGACTGGATAAAATAACATAAATATAAAATGTGATATCTTCTAAAAAAATAAATGCAAGGAAATGGATTCTGTGACCGTTTGCAATAAATATATATATCATTAATATAAACTTTCACGATTTAGGTGACAAGAACAAGAGATAGGGTCAATATTCAAAACGGGTATTTTTGGCCTTTCCTCGCCGAGAAGTGCAGGAATCTGACGTTTCCCATATGTTGGGTTCTAACAAAGATATAATAAAAAACTCTCAGAATCTGAATGGGGTATACTATTATACCTACAGAGCGTATTTGATTACTCTTGAGTAGATAGAAGACGAGAAATCATGAATGGAATGGCAACTTTTAGCACGTGACTGGATAAAATAAAATAAATATAAAATGTGATATTTTCTTTGAAAAGTGCAAGGCAAAGGATTCTATGATCTTTTGCAATATTTAAATCATTAATTGAATAAATTATCTTTATTTATACAGGATTAAATTTATACAGGATATGGATTCAAATTCCTTTCCAATGCCCAATTTGTTAAATATTATTATTAGGCATATATATTGTTTAATACTATTAATTTGATCTAAATGAAATAAATAATTATATTTTATGTAGTTTGAGTCAAACAATTAGATTTCTTCATACTTTGCTCTGTGAGCCATATTTTACAAAATATTTGTATTAATATTTTAAATAAAGTTGCTATATCAATCAGTCTTCTAAATCAATTATTAAAACTGACTGATTTATAAAATTAAAGAATATTATTAGGAAAACGCGTTCTTTTAGAACTTTCAGTCCATCATCTTAAAGAAAATAGTAATTTCAGGTCAATCAATGCCCGGTGTTACTTCAAGGCTAATGAATATGTGATTTAATTGAAAACTTCAGAACCCATTACTCATGGCGAACCAGCTGGTCGCCAAAGGTGGCTAGTATTGAATAAAAATTCTTCAAATTATTGATTCGTTCTTTCCTTTATTCTTTTTAGTGCAGTTCACTGACTTGCTATACGGGATATTTTTTAAATATTTTTCTATAATTTAAAAAGGGAGTTCAGATATTAATTTTTCTATTTCATTTTCCCCATTTATTTTTTACATTAAAATAAATAATTTAATTGTGAAATTTATTTTTTTCTATCTCGGTTGAATTAATAACAATTGTTGTTGTCAATATTCAGGACATTGTTTGAAATCAATGGTCCAATAGGCTCTCATTTTCAGAACCATACCAATTTTCAAATCATTGTCAGAATTTTGATTTATGTAATACGCATAATTTTTTATCACTCATTCGATAAATTTCTTAATATAGGATTTTAATTATGGTGATATTTTATTTTTGGAGTTGATGGAAACAAAGCTGCGAATGCTTTATTAGCATTTAGTAAGAGGTCAAGCCCATTTAAAAGTTTTCTACCAACAAAAATTGTTACACTTCGGAAGTTGAAATGTTTTATAAAGATATTTTATTTCATCTTATAACTTTTCTTCCGATTTATTCCCATCTAAATTATTCAATGATTTATGAATTATTTCTTTCTATTTCTGGTTTTATTTTTAAAAGATCCCTCTCTAAATCTGCAGAAGAATATGCATCGATATATGTTCGATAGATATTATCCTGATGATACTTCGATGTACAAAATTTTTTGTTACATCAAGGACATTATAAAATAAGAACACATTAATTCTCTTTTTTACGTAATATTTTCCAATAGAATACCGACAGTATATTATTAAATAATTTAACAAGTTGCTACGGATTCTGTATAACTTTTATATGTATTTTTTTTAATTTTTCAAATTTATAATGAATACTTCCAAAGTTTTAGTTAAATATGAGGAAACAAATTTTTCAAACATTTATCTTTCGAAATGAATTTAAAAAATGAATCATTTTTCATTATTACTCACTTTAATAACAATTGGGTTCGAAAGTGTAAAAAAAAACAATAAAAATTTATTATAAATTTATTTTAAAACACGTTTCTGAAATTAAACATTATTCCATCTTCATTTGATCATTTGATCGTTGTGCATTCTTTCGTGCATTAAAAAATGGATGTGATTGGGTGTATGGTGGGTGTTATTGGATACTTAATCTTAGGAATAATTGTTCACGTCTCTCTGTTTTCGATTCAGTTCTTTAACCCGATACTCTTACCAATAATTGCAATGCAATCCGAATCCATTACGAACGTTATCGTAATGGATTCCAGATGTCGGCATCCCATACGATACAAGTAGTAGTGATTATTCAAAATTTCGACATATCAATATCTAAATTAAAATATTCAATTTGATCAAGTTAAAATTGTAATTAATAGTTTTAATTCTTAAAAAAAAAATACTATGTCTGTAATCCATCAGTGATGGAATATCTTGGTATCATCATTCAGAATATGTTATTGTAAACATGCTTTCAAATTTTGATTGTCATTTCAATTTTGCAAAATATCTTTGCGTAATGACATAATTTTTATGATTTAGTGTTCGGCCAATAAAGCAAGATCTTTCGTTTAAAACAGCAATTAAACTTTGAAACAAATTAAAATTACTACCATTTAATGAATACCATTAATTTTCGTACTAATTCATTATTTTGGCATGTGGAGATTTTGGCTGACGAATTTAGATGATCTTAAATATATGTTGTTAAATATAATAAAATCTGAAATTTATGCATTTATAATCTTAAATATATGTTAAATATAATAAGATCTTAAATATGTGTATATATTTAGGATCTTAAATATACCTGTTGAAATCCTGTTTTTATGCATGTCTTTTAAAAAGTCGATTTTGCCCAAACTCTTTCTTGACATAAATCATGCTTATATAAGCTGTTGAGAGTTATAAATTATTGTTCAGATAATTTGCTATTCCTGCTGTATCTTTTCTTTTTACAATAAGATATCTTTTTTATAAGCAAAAGGAAAATAAACCCCTCTCGCAGTAAATGACATACAGAAAACATTTTTTTTTTTTTCGCCTCGCCATTTCATTTGTTGATAGGAGTGACAAAATTTACGCAATTTGTTTTACGTCCTCTTGTGGAACGAAACCGAGAATGAAGTGCGGCGCTTCGACCTTGACAGTGAAGGGATGTCCCCCCCCCCCTCACCCATTGTTTCGAGAGCCTTGAAGAATGCTGGCTGACACATTGCTATATGAGGGTAGAGGCACGAACAAAACGAAGCATCACGTTTCGAACATAATAGCCGCGGCGAATATTAATTTATTCCAAAAGCTGAAGGATGCAATTTCGGCATTTTTGGGCTGGGTAAACTGTCCTTAGTATTAAATTACCCCTTTCGAGAATGGCACTGTGCATGATAGTTGACTTCTTCACATGGAGTTCCTTGGTTATTGGAATAGCGTTGTCCTTTTAAAAATGTTCTTAAGAGACTCTGATGATAATTCTCTTCCAAAACTTTTGATTTACAAGTTGTAGCAGTTACAAAACTCTTCTCTTTTGCATACTAGATGGCGATGCCTGATATGCTATCCCATCATGCATTGCGAGTGTCATGAGAATGAGATGTGATACTGTACTCTTAAGCTGCGCGAGTGAATGTCTTGTCTTTGTGCTTGTTCAGTATGTGAATGTGATTATGAAAGAAATGTCCCTGAAAACATAAGTGCTGTTGTCTCCTGCACAGATCATGATAATCTACATGCCATCACAAAGTCTTGTTCATTCTGATGATTTTATTTTTTTATTGTACGAAACAGAAATTATAAATTGTTTCCCTTTATTTATTATTTTTTTAATGTTTTGAGATTTACTAAAACAAATTTTCAGTGATTCGTTGTTAGTTTAGGTCCTTGTTTGGCGATTTTTTTCCCCTCGGTACAAATGAAACTTTGGTTTCTATCAGTAAAATATCCACTACAAATCTGTGACAAAAACAAGTAATAAAATTATTAATTATAAATTATTGAAAATAATTAAATTAAAATTATTAAGAATTAAAAATTATTATTATTATTTCATTTTCTTATTCAAAATATTTATGAACATTGTTTAAATAAATATGGTAAATGCTGATAAAATTTTAGATAAGTAATACTTATTATAGCATTTCCTGATTTCTTTCTTTTTCCCCTACTTTTTTGCTGTTAGTCATTGCCATTCAACTGAAGATAAAACGTTATGACATTTTTATTTTTTAAAAGGTTGCATTTGTAATTTACTTGTTTATTTGTTGTCAAATAATATCAATAAAACTATCTTTGCTCTCCAATACATCATCCTTCATTCCAGAGTATTGCCTCGATTGTTAAAATGTGCACCTTTATTTGTTTATTTTTTTAAGTAATTTTTACATAGATATAAAATTTAAGCAAATATTTTTTTTTTTTTTTTTGCATCCATCTAAGCTTACTAATATTTCAAGGTTTTCATCCATTCAAATACGAACTCATTTTGTTTTCTCTGTGCTTTATGTGGATATTTATGCATATATACATACAATCACTGAAACTTGCCAAAAAAAAAAAGACTTAAAAACAAAATTCAAGCGTTTTTATAAAGAAAACTGTTCATAGTTCTTTTGCAAAGAAAACCGTGTAGTTACTTTTACTAATTCTGTCGAAACAAAAAAAAATGATGTATTAGATTTCATTAAATTGTTAGTATTATAACTTAAAAATAAATAGAATACCAAATAATATTTATTTTTGACAGTCATATATAATATATTTTTATTTATTCAACGTGACTTATCTTATATACACTTATTCTTGATAGACATAATGTATATGAAACAAAATTCAAATATTTTTATAAAGAAAACTGCACATAGAACATCTGTAAAGAAAACCGTGTAATTCTGTTGGAAACAAATATAAATGCATGCATTAAATTTCATTAAATTATTCCTATTATTATAGCTTAAAAATAAATAGAATGCCAAATAATATTTATTCTTGATAGTCATATATAATATGTTCTTATTTATTCTACACTAGCCGCCTTTGGTGACCAGCTGGTTCGCCATGAGTAATGCGTTCTAAAATTTTCAATTAAATCACATATTCATTAGCCTTGAAGTCATTCCGGGCGTTGATTGGCCAGAAATTAATACTTTCTCTAAGATGATGGACGAAAAGTTCTAAAAGAACACGTTTTCCTAATAATATTCTTTAATTTTATAAATCAGTCAGTTTTAATTATTGATTTAGAAGACTGATTGATGTAGTAACTTTTATTTAAAATATTAATAAAAATATTTTGTAAAATATGGCTCACAAAGCAAAGTATGAATAATGAGTTTTAGATTTCTTCATAAATGCATTTTTTGACTCAAGCTACATAAAAGGTAATTATTTACTTCATTTAGATCAAATTAATAGTATTAAACAATCTATATGCCTATTAATAATATTTTACAAATTGGCCATAGGGCCGGAATTAGAATACATATCCTGTATAAATAAAGATAATTTATTGAATTAATGATTTAAATATTACAAACGATCATAGAATCCTTTGCCTTGCATTTTTAAAAGAAAATATAACATTTTATATTCTTTTTATTTTATCCAGTCACGTGCTAAAAGTTGCATTTCTTTAGTGTTTTTTTTGCGATGATAGTTTTTTTTTAATCTGAACTTCCGGCATTGTTTTCTTTTATTTTATCCAGTCACGAGCTAAAAAAACATAGTTAAAATATTTCTTTAAAAATTCGTTAAAAATAGAAGCTTAAGTTATACATTAAAACACTGATACCATTAGAAAGCTAATTTTTTAATCTTTAACTAGATGTAAAAATCCTGTTTGTGCGATCATATTTTCGGAAGTGATAGCGGAAAAACGTCGAAATGTCGCTTAATTTTTAACTAATTCAAATTCCAATAAAAAATTCGAAAAAAGGGCTCCTCGGTGCACATACCCGACTTCCAAGATATACACGTACCAAATTTTTTAGCTGTAGGTCCAACGGTCTGTCTGGCCTGTAGAGCGCCAACACACACGCACATTGAGCTTTATTATAAGTATAGAGGACTTTTCTTATATTCACTTATTCCTGATAATCATAATAGGCCTAGTGTAACTCCTCTCACTGAATCAATCTGAATAGTTCTCATCCTGTGCATAGCGAGCCAGAGCGACGCTCGTAATTCATGCTCGACTTCCTGATTAAAGCACGGGGATAGGAACAGTGCATCTTTAGAGACATCCTGCGGTGCGTGCATCGCACTGAAGAGCAGCCTCCTTTGACACTCCCACATCGGATTATTAGCTCACCATCCATGTTCTTGCCCGCGATCATTGTTATTGCTCTTTCCCTTTCTGCACATCCTCGTTTCTTCATAGCCTCTATTAAAATATTATCCCCACCTGCTATTACCCGCCACTCTGTTGGCGTGGAAACGTGGATGTATATGAGCGAAATACTATCAAATAATGACAAATAAAAAACTTAAGCCTGACCTAAAAACGAAACATTTAAAAGTATGCGAAAAATATAGAACAAGAATACAATTTAACAACAAAAACACACAACTGACGTGAAAAACAATTTATTTACATTGCATACTCAAAACAAAACAAAACAGCAAATCAAGTCCGGTCAAATCCATTTCATTTATGGATCGAAATGGAGATAGCAATAATAGTATTATACGCATCATTTTTAAACTTTTCATTTCAATGAAAACACAATTGTCAACAATCACGCCTAGACTCACAACGCCAGCTGGCGTAACGTACATGTCGGACTTTCCTACGCCAGTTGGGGTAACGCAATGCAGATCAGAAATTTTTAATTTCTTTTATTCTGTTTTCCTTTCATTTAAAAGTACTTCAGAATGAATCCGAAAGATCGATTCATTAACAATATTCGATTTTTAAATACATCAAACACTAAAAAAATAAATAGAAGCATTTGAAATAATCAGTCGAAATTCTGCTAAGCCTCACCTCAACTCTGTTAGGAAAAAAAAAACCAGGAGCCTCACTTCTTCCTGGCGGGCCTCCGCTTTTTAGCGCGAAGGTTAATTTTGAATGAATAAAAACTTGATCCCCCAATGAAAAAGTAGCCTCTGTTCTATTCTTGATTATTTTTGTGCTAAATGCCATCCGTTCTGGCGAGATTGCGAAACAAACATCCATTTACCCAAACTTTCACATGTATAGTATTAGTATAGATTCTGAAATGGTTTTTGTTTCTGCAACTGTTCTGATGGAATATTTTTAAAAATTTTGTCAGCTGATAAAAATATTCATCGTGTGATCAATTCTTATAGATTCCATTTGTTAGTGTTCGTAAGTGTTTCGTTACTTTCATGTATTCAAAAAAGTACGAGAGAGAATAGACTGTCTAAAGGAAGACAAAAGGGATACATTTTTAAATAGTTTTTTATTGTAATAAAACGTCCCTTTACCAGTTCTGCACTGAAATAAAGTAGAGGGGGGGGAGATGACTCTTATGTGCTGATTCATTATTTTACCTTATTTCAAATACAAATTTAGCAATACATTTATCACTTTGAAATTCGTTTACTTCTATTTTAATTTCATCCTTTTTCTTGTCTTGTATATATATATATTAGGAGCAATGACACATATTAAATATCTGTAAGTTTTCCATTTATTCTTGAGACTGGCGCTTACATATTTAGCATTTGTGTTAATTTCGAATTATATATTTTTGTATTAATTTTTACAAAAATAATTATTAATTTATTTTTGTATTAATTTCGAATTACATATTTTTCTAATACAGTAATCTTTTGTCAAAACAAAATGCTGTTTATCTCAATCAATGTTGTTCTGTTGTTATCCTCTTTGTAAAAGCAATTACGAACATGCGTTTTGAAAGAAAAAAAACAGTAAATAAAATTCAAATTAATTGAGAAATTATTTTTAAAATATTTTTGTGCATATATTTAAATTATTTTTGTATTTCTCAACAGTACTCTGACTATTTTTTATAAATAATTTTAATTAAATATTTTGTTTTGAAGAACACAAGAATTTTAGTTCATCGTGAAAAATGATTAATAAATACAAATTTGAAGTGAAAATATTTTTCATGTTTTTCCTATTAAACTATAGGATTTTTAAAATAAGTACTTCAATTCCTAAACACAAGCATTTGATAGCAAAGAATAATTGTCTCACAGATTTCAAAACATTTCCTTCAAAAGCATTTCTATCCCAATTCAGGTTTCGATTTTAGAATTTTTTTTACATGTCCGATAGTTTTTGCTGTGCTTCTTCAGTTAAATCATGCATTTTTCTGTGCTCACACTTCTTTTTTATTCTAATAGAATTTAACATTAAAATTTGCATCGCTACATCTCCGAAATTACCTTACTCACTTCCTTTTACTTTCTTACATACAAAGTATGGAGAAAGTATTGTAATCGTAAACAAATTAGAAATCAATATTCTGACAAATCTCGCACTATGGGCAGACTGTCTGTTGGTCTGTACTTTCACATTCGTGCAAACGCAATACTTTAAAAATGTGATTTAAATATATAAATTTTGATATGTCATTTTGTGAAGACACGTGTAGTTCTGTGTCAAATTATAAGTTGAATCGATTGAGAAAAACAGGTTCGAAACATTTATTCGATTTTTGAAAACTGTTATTTGAAAAACCAGAAATTAATCGCCAAAAAATTCGCCAACTATCACAAGATAGATTCCGTAAAATTGCTAAATTATTGTCAAACGTAATTTTTCTTTACTATTGTACACTCACGCCATTCTAGGCATTTTCTGAGATAACACCTAAAATAGAGAATATACGAGAAATTTTTGAGGAGACCACTCCTTCTAGTTCTTTTTCGTTTTTAATTTTAATTTATAAAAACTTGAAAAAGGGAACTTGAATCTTTGAAAATCAAGATGTTGAATTTCCATCTGTTAAATTTATAAATTCCAGACTTTTCTTTCTTTTGATCTCCGCTCATGAGATAATCATAAAATTCAATATGAGCGTGCCTAAACGAATTCCTATATTTTTTATAAAACAAGATATAACACTGTTTTTCGACTCATTCTTGGAAACGGAAGTTATTAATCTCATTGATTCGATGGATCAGTTCTGGAATTGTGCACATTCAACCGCATAAGCTTGAGGTTGACTCATTGTATTTAACTTCACTCGGATGAATGAACTTGATAGTGGAAAAAAAGTGTATTTGTAGATAATTCGAGACATTTGTAAGCGTGTGGTACAATTGGAATACCTTCTGATTAAGGTCACTCAGTGAGTCAATTTTGATCTTAATCCATCAATAATTCCAGACTTCTCACTTGATTTTTTAAATTTAAAAATGTTATAATAGTCGAGAAATTTCCCGACTTTGAAATAATGTTGTGTATTGTGCAATTGTTATTCATGAAACGGAGTTGAATAGCATTGCTGGATACAAGTTGATAATTTTGTGTCTGAAATTTTATTATCAAAGCATTTGAGTTTCAGAATTACTTGATGATCATACTTCGATTTCCTTCAGGTTTATTACCGTTGTCCTAATTAATTTGCTAGGTGAAGAAAATATATTATTAAAGGATTTATAACCGAGATAAATAATAATACAGAGAAACAATTTTTTTAAAAACAAAAATAATCTTTTTTTTTTTTTTTTGTCTCATTCTGGGAACTTAGCAGAAATAATTCCACTTTGGCATCCTACCAGTTTTAATATAAGTTCTTGAGTAGAAACATGAGGTGATGGCAATATTTTTTTAATTTAATTGTTATTGTTGTTCTTTTTCTGAAAACAAAGTTTCACTATTTTATCCGATTCCAAAATTCAAAATACCATTTTTCATATTCTCATTTAGTTTTTTTGATAGAATGTGGAAACACGAATGCGTTATAAACTATATATCGTTATATTTAACAATTCACAATTAAAACATCTAAAAAAACAATACATGGGCATTATAAAAAGCTTCTTCCTTTTCTAAGAATTGCTATTTCCCAAGTTATTATCAATTGTGGTTTCTGATACAGTTTATAAATAGTAGAAAATTCAATTCATATAAATAATGACCAGAATTTAATTTCAAAATAAGATCCAATCTAAATCATGGGAAATTAAGAGTGTTTTTTATTACAAATTTCGTTATTTGAAAAAAAAAATCATGCATTTTTTACCATTTTGACTGTACTCCTTCAGATATCAGCTGTTTACAAGATTTTTAATCGTCGATCCACAATTCAAATTATTTATTTAAAAGAAAAATTTTATTTAGTAGAATATGTTTGAGGTATAATTATGTTCTGGCATGTAGGATCTTCTCCACGATAGAAGATTCCTTTTATATGGGTTTTAAATTTTACAACTATTAGTGATAGCAAAAAGCCAAATTTTGCTCTGTGCTTTGTCAGTACTGATTAAACGTACATTTCAATCGCTTTCTGTTAAATGTATCATGTAATTCATTTTATCTTAGTTTTCAAATGGGATTCTTTGCCAAGTGAGTTGATATTTTTATTCCAAAAAAGTATTGGGTAAAGGCTTTGGAATATTCAGCTAACATTTAGATATTTTCTTAACTTCGTTTTGAAGGAAGAACGTAATAAAAAATTATTTTTAAAAAAGCAAATTTTAATGAGCTGACGAAAGTGCATATTAAAAACTCAATAAATTTCACAAAACAGTACAAAAAATTCTTTTGCGTTCAGAAAGTAATGAGATTCATTGATACACGTATGTGAATATAAACCTTTCTTTTAGTTCTTGGAAATCTCAGAATTAGTTGCAGATATGTTATAATTCCTAAAATTAATTTGAATGTTTTTGCCGCCGTGCGGTTTTTATAATAATCATTATCCAACAAGAATGTGAACACGATGCATCTCCACAATGGCTGTTATGACTGAAGACTATGTTTCTTATAAAAACGATTTTTATTAACATCAGGAAAATGGAGCTATCAGCTACATAAACATGGATGGAATTCTAATTCACTATCTTACTTCGTCGCCAGCTCCTTTCACTCAATAACAAGTGAATTAATTAGAAAGGGCAACAGGAAGTGGCAACAATGGCAGTTAGCCTGGACGCACAAGTGCAAAATGTTAAAAATATATGAAATTAGATTAAGAATTTGAAACAGTTGGTGTATCTGAATGTCATTGTCTCACAGCGAGATTCTCTATATTTCAAAATAAAGTATAGGAATTCTTAAATACGTTAGTATTTTGTTAATTATTGCTGATGTAAGATTTCTATTTGGTCCTCCCACGTATGTAAGTTAATATTTAAGTTGCAATTGATGATTAATTAATGAGCATAATTTAAGGTATACATTGATGACTATCTGAAATGTTCATTAGAATCAACGATGTGCCACAGAATTTTGTAGGATATCTTCTGGAAGTCCAAAATACAAAAAAAAAATAATAAATAAAAAAAAATAGAATGCTAGTTTTTAAAACGTTTGTTTGGACTTCATTCAGTTGCATAGAAGAGGCATATGCATTCATAGCAAATGCCTCAACTATTGCATTAAATAACAACAAAAAGATGTTTCAATGGTATATAAATGTAGGAATTGGGTGGGACAGAATGCCCATCCAACCACATTTAGTTCAGTGTCTAGGGTCACTGAATGAAGAAAAAAAAAAGCTTTTGAATATGAAAGAAATTTATTTACAGTAAAGAAAAAGATATTTACAATTACGACAGGACTATTTACAACAGAGAAAAAAAAAGTATTATTTATAGATGATGCCACCAAGAGTAGTTAATAATTGTTTCATGGCGACACTACGTTACGGTTTTAAAAGATGCATGATTGGAACGGCACCCTCTCTGGTCCCCGTCCGGCGAGCGAATGCGCAGTTCGCTCTTTCTCAAATTCTGACGTCACGCGTTTTGGACTTTGGTTCAGCCATATCTAGTGATACCCGTAGCGACATCTATTGCAACAAAGTGGAAAAATATTTAACAGCAGAACTAAATATTTAACAGCAATGGCCGCTGATTAAATCTCTACAACTCGGCCAATCCTGATAGAACGATGACCTCATCGTTATTTACATACTGGCATTCAAGACTGATATTAAATCAAAGTCGGCCAAACTGTTACAAAAAAAAAAAATCTAAAATTCACTTTAAGTATATCGATTGTTAAGAGAAAGGTACATAATATTAGCAGTAATAATTTGCTTATTACATCACTGGAAAAAACATCGAAAATATAAATGCAAAAATTTAAAAGTTCAATACAAAATGAAAATATAATACACGGAGCAGGAAAAAATGTGCATATTCATTGAATTAAAATTGTTAGAATATTAAAATATACATAAAAATGAAATATATAACACAATAAAATAGTCAATTAACTATCGCGCTGATTGCGTTTTATTCAGCCTGGTGAATAAAATTTCATCATATCAGCAGATGATGTGGTCATATGAGGACCTTCATGATCACCTACTTTCTCAACATCATACCGATCTCTCGGTTTTACTTTGACAATTTTATATGGTCCTAAAAACCTAGGTCTTAAGTTAAGTCCAGTTCCGAATTGAGTTCGTTGAATGGCTACCAAATCCCCTTTCTGATATACTGGGGCTTTCTTGCGCTTTCTGTCGTAGTTCTTCTTATTTTCGGCCTGTATATTCTGAATGTTTGCTTTTGCGTCTTGTCAAAGTAGATCTCTCTGCTCTTGAAATTCTTTTGTAGGGTCATCAATAGTTAATTTGGTCAAGACAGGTATGAGTGTTCTATGTATTCTTTCTACTTGGCCGTTTCCTCGAGGTAATCCGGTTGCAATTTGTAGATGTTGGATATTCTCTTCGTTACAATAGTCACTAAAGGCTGTAGAGGTTAATGTTGATCCTTTATCAGTGATTATTCTCTTTGGATTGCCAAAAGTTTTCTGTTGTAGTCTTAGTTTCTCTAGTGCGTCCTCAGTAGAAGAAGATTTGACAGGATACAATTTTCTATCTTCGGGTTCTTGCAGTAAAATGGCTCCATACCCATGTTGACTTGCGTCCGTATGTAATTCTGTTTTCCTTCCTTGTTTTAGCCATTCGTCGATTTGTTTATTCACTTCTTGTTTCTCAGGAAATGAGAGTCTTCTTGCAGGTTGGTTGACTGGAATGTCATTCTTTAAAGTTTTTCTAATGGTTGCATCTGTAGCTGCAGTTTTTTCTGGCTTGTAACTGGAAATTAGCTCCGATAATTATTTTCTTACTTCGGGATTAGAAATGTGCTCTATTTCGATTTCGTCTTGTGGTCTTGCCTAGTATAGCTGCGCATGCATGGAATATATTTTTACATCTTCTCTTTCCCGAAATTTGACGCCTTCTTTGGTGAAGTGAAGTGAGGCTTGTTCTAAAATGTCAGATCCAATAACTGCCTGAAAATCTAAATATGAAGTAGGTTCCACATGCCATGTCAGAGAATATTTTTGTCCATCTAATTCGATATCTTGCTGAAATGATCCTTTTGTTTTGACTTGTGACTTTCCCAAACCAGATATTGTAATCGTTTCTCTTAAAAGTTCTGAAGGCTTGATGATTTGTTCGCTGATATCTTCACGGAGGAGTGTTACTGAACTACCAGTGTCGATTAATGCGTCGATAGTTTTGTTTCTTAAAGCTACTCTTCTTGTTCTCATTTTCTCTCGTGAAATTTCGGAGCAAGTTTGTACAAAAGGTGCTAAAGCCTTGCTATTTTTCGTAGTTTTTGGTCGTCGTGGACAATCTACACCAAAATGTCCTGGTTTCTGGCAGTAGCAACATTTCACAGATCTCCATCGTTTATTTTCTTCGACGTATGCGTTCCTATTTTGCTGCAAGGGTCTCTTCTCGGACTTATTATTTTTCGTATTTTTGGATCGTCGTGGACATTCTACGCCATAATGTCCTAGTGTCTGGCAGTAACAACAATTCACAGGTCTAATTGGTTTATTTACCTTGACGTATGAGACTCTGTTTGGCTCAAAGGGTCTCTTCTGGAACTTGTTATTTCGCTGGTTTTCGTGGCTGATTCAGAAATTTATTTGCTTCTCTATTTTCTTCTTCCCTTCTGAAGAATGGATCTGATGATTTTGGTCTCAATGTCCTCCTGACATCGTCATATCGCTCGAATTTTTCTGCCAAATCAGTAGCTGAAGTTATGGATGACCACTCATCAAGAAAGTGATTCTGAAACTCTTGTGGTGCCTTCCGTTTCATCTGGTCCGCAATGATAAGTTCACGTAATTTTTCGTAGGTGTCTATTTTTAGACCTGTTACCCATCCATCAAAGTAAGTCTGCAATTCGTGATAGAAATCTTGCCATGTTTTCTCAGGAGCTTTTTGATGTGAAACAAATAATTGTCGCAGTTTCTCCGGGGACAACTTGAATCTCTGTAACAACAGATTCTTCACATGGCCGTAGTCGTTCGATTTTTCCTCAGGTTCTCGAGAAATTAAATGAGCAACTTCCAGAGGAATTAATCCTAGTAGCTTCTGGACCCATTGAGTTTTCGGTAATAATGCTAAATTGGCATGATGCTCAAATAATGTTAAATTTAAACTTATGTCATCTTTCATGTTGAATCGATGAAACATCTCTTGCGAAGTCTTACTAGTTACTGAAATACCTGCGGAGTTTTCATGACCAACATTTATTTGAGCTTGGATTTTCAGCTTTTCAAGTTCGTGTTCACGTTCCTCTTTCCGCAATCGCTCTTTTCTTTCTTCTGTTAGATGTCTGTCCTCAATGATACACTCTAACATCACTTTGGCATCTTCCTCATCGTATTCATCAGTTTTTAAAATCAGATCTTTAATTTTGGGCTTCGTCAAGTCTGCTTCAACAGTTACGCCGAATTGATTCGCGAGAGCAATTAAATCTTCTTTTTTGCCTTTTAGTAAGAAAGACATTTTGAAAGAAAAAAGGGGCTTGGTGCCAATCAAAGAACTGTATTAATTTTGAAATTTATCCAAAATTCTCTATACTTTAGCGTGTTTAAATAAAAGTCAAAATAAATTAGTTTTGCTTTAAGCTTGAAATTAAAAATTAATCTTTGGGTAATTTAAAACTAATTCCTTAAAACCAGATCTTAAAATGCACAAAATATTTTTACACAACTGAATTAAAGATTGAAAAAATAACACTTAATAACTTTCAAAATAATGCTTGGCAATAAATATACTGTAAAGTAAGAAAACCCAAAATTACATCAAAAATACTGTATAAATTTAAACAATACACAAAGTAAATAATTTATCTTCAGTATTAATATATAAAAGTATTTGTACCATTGGAGTTCCCTAATATAAAATGCTATTAAAATGAATAGTAAATAAAATACTCTATTAGAAAACCATGAGTAACTTTCAGCAATGGAAAAAATATTTATATTCAAAATAACTTTATGCGTTTATTTTTAAGATGTAAGCTTCGCATGAAAAAAAAAATTAAATTCTAAATATTTCAATTGTTAATTTGAAGTATATATGCACAATTAGTAAAAAAAAATACAGCAAACAAATGCTATTAAATTTGAATTAAATATTGAAGACGTATTATCCTTAAAAAGAAAACTTCATAAAAATAACGTTCATAGAATTGAAAATAAAAGTGCACACTTTGTACGATCAAAAGATGGGATATGCTGAGTCATAACTCTTAAAAGAAAATAAATCAGAACAGTTTTTCGTAGCGCGAAAAGAAAAAATAATAAAAAAGGATATGCATTCAATACTTGTTATAACTCATCGCTTAGGAGCGACTGATATTAGGAATACTTTGGCGCGTCGTCTCAAGGTCATATTAAATTCTATCAGAACGGTTACTGAGTTTTAGTTTCGGTTCGTAAAGTTACGGAACAAGAAATATCTGAAGTATAATAAATCAGTTTGTACTTAAATAAAATACATAAATATAACAACTTGAAAATCACTATTTAGATTATTTAAAAAAAAAGAAATATTATTACGCACTTTTGATGATTGAAATTAAATATCAAATTAACATATATCTTTCGATTTAAAAATATAGCAACTTCGAATATGCTAAGAAAAGAAAAGTAACTTACAGATTATCAAATATTAAATAGTATTAAAATTTTTACAGACGGCGAAGTGTCTTGGAGTTTTCACACGTGCAGGAATGTTTTATTTCAATGAATCAAATCCTGTTGAATGCTGTTGAAGATGAACAAAACAAAACGAAACTGTACAGATGTTATGGCGCTTGTCTGGGATCGAAGAGAACAATCAAAACAAAACTGATGAAATTAACACACACTTTCTTCGATAGATTTGAATACGGAATTTTGCAGAAGATTATTAAATGATAAATTATACTCAGTACAGGGGTCGACGTCCTGTAAGAGTTTGTATTCTAACACTGGAAATAATACACTGGATGATTTCTTTCGAGGAGTGGATGTAAGGACGACTCATTTCCGAATCTGCTGAGGTGGGGAAATTTTCTGGCGATCGTTGAGACGACTTTACTTGTTTTTCATTTCTTCGTAGGAGCGCAATGATGAACGATTCTTAGGATGGGAAAATTTACTGTGCCAATATGACACAAATCAAAATTCTTTTTCGTTGAGAGTTGGGTCATTCGTCCGATCAATTTAATGTTTATGACGTATAAAATACTAAAAGCTGCTTTTAAGAAAAGAAAACTAAAAAGTTTAGCCCGGAAAAGAAATTAATTAAATTTCAAATTCAGATCCCGGGGCCGTGCCCCCAAGTTTGTAGGAATTGGGTGGAACAGAATGCCCATCCAACCACATTTAGTTCAGTGTCTAGGGTCACTGAATGAAGAAAAAAAAAAGCTTTTGAATATGAAAGAAATTTATTTACAGTAAAGAAAAAGACATTTACAATTACGACCGGACTATTTACAATAGAGAAAAGAAAAAAGTAAAAAGGAATTACTTATAGATGCCGCCAAGGATAAAGAGCAGTTAATAATTGTTTCATGGCGAAACTACGTTACGTTTTTTAAAGATGCATGATCGGAACGACACCCTCTCTGGTCCCCGTCCGGCGAGCGAATGCGCAGTTCGCTCTTTCTCAAATTCTGACGTCACGCGTTTTGGACTTTGGTTCAGCCATATCTAGTGATACCCGTAGCGACATCTATTGCAACAAAGTGGAAAAAATATTTATCAGCAGAACTAAATATTTAACAGCAATGGCCGCTGATTAAATCTCTACATAAATATTATATGAACAAGAAAAGTATTGTATTATTTAATTTTCGCTATAAAATTGGCATTACTCACCTTGTGTATATTTTAGTGACTTATCTTTGTTATTTTTATATATTTTATATATTTTTATATTTTATTATATTATGTACGTTTATTTTTGCAATCTTTAGATTGACGGGTATTATTTTTAATCTATTTTCGTTATTATTTGTCAGTATTAATGACCTGAAGAGTAAATATATGTAACCACTAAAAAGTTATAAGTCTTTAAAACCTTTTTCCCCCCAAGTCCTTGTTTTCGAATTCAAGTCATAAAAGAGGAGCTATTTTTGAAAAGTAATTCTGCATAACAAATATCGAAGTTATAGGAAAATAATAAGCAATAAGCAAATCCTGGTGAATTATAGTTCCATATACCAGACATATACTAGTTAAACAGATCTACTATTATATATTTCTTTGCTGAATAATAAATCATTTTTAATAACCATTATTTATATGTAATAATAATCATGCATACATAAACAACTTCCATTTTCAAGAATAATGATAGTGTGGTGAAGTATCTGTGTAATATTAGCATGTGCATGAAATTCCTTACCGGAAGTTGTGCTTTATTCGAACACAAAAATCGTGTGCTTAAGTGTCTGCAATTCGAACTGTTAATTAATTAATTCAATTGCTACTCTTAGTTCACACTCGCCCTATACATACTTATTTATATATCTTGTTCGAATTTTCAATTGTTAATGAAATACTTTTGATTCATCCACTCCAATTCAAATATATTTTTTTGAATTTATAATGGATGACACTTGATGTTAATACATTTCTTTCAAATATTAATGCATTCATTAATTAAATGTAATCCATGTTTAATACTTTAAGTTGTGTTTTAGCAGTTTGTAATGAAAATTGGTATCGATAGGTAGTGGCTCAATCGGTAAAATGCAAGGATTTCAGTATTTTTCCACGTCATGGTGTGTTTAATTCTTGCGAAAATAATTTTTTTAATGTTTAATAGTTTTTTAATAATTGTTTAATAGAAAGTAAGTAAAATAAAAACTTTCTTTGTTGAACCTAAGTAGGAATTCAATTAAACATTTTTTATTATACTACTCGTTCAATACAGATAAATATAACTGATGATAACAATAAGTCCTATTAGCGCCTTAGCAGTTCCACGCTTTTATCGATCCATGAATCCAAAGACGATTTTTAAGATTTTCCCTCGATTCATGTATTCATTTTTCCTCGATTCATATTCAAGAAAATTGAAAGCCAGTTAAAAAAAAATAAATTAAGTTTTCATACGTAGTCTAAAACTATTACATTTAGACCTGACGAAAAAAGTGAGAAACATGACCTTTGTTTAAGCAAAGTATTGAAAGCGCAGCTCATTGCATTCTATTTCTTTTTTGTCCTTCAATTTCAAACTGGCGAGAATCGATTCTGGCTTCTCATAAATCATCCTCGACTTAACCTAGATTCGAGGTACAAGTTCACTAAGGTGGGGTGAGCTGTCTCGAGAATTCGAAGAAATCAAGGTTACTCTCCGCAAGAAGTTTCTGGACCCGCTGACCCAGACTCTCCTCTTTCCATTTATAGAACCGGCGGTCACTTTTGCATTTAGTTTGTAGTTTTTCGGTTCCTTGCAGTTCACTTTCTTATCGTGTCTCTTCGGAAATGCTCTTTTATTGGCTTTTTTTTTTGTGTGTGCAATTTCTGCCTTCATCTATAGAAATTTTATTACAGTTTTCTTTCCTGAACCAACTTATATTTTTATATAAAAAAGTATTTTACCAGTGCTTTTTGAAAAAAATTAACGAATCTTAGACGGATTTTATTACGGAAAGAACACAATCTGTTTTTAGCTAAATTAATATATTAATTTATAGATAAGAATTCGAAAATTATTAAAATATTCTATAATCAATCAGAACAGAATGTGGCATTACATAAAAATTCAGAAGGTTAATACCTAAAGAAATGAGTGAAAAGAAACGATTACAATATTCAATTCTTACAACCTTCAAACAAGAGTGATTAAGTAAAAAAATTTAATTAATTAACTTTATAATTCAAAACTAAGTTTTTAAGATGCTCCATATACGACATAAATTGTAAAGAACTGATATTGTATTATTCTGCATTTAGAATTATCATTGCAGATGAATATTCAAAGTATATTTTTTATTACATTGTATCTTTAAGATAAAAAATTTTTACATTATTTTTTACATATATTTTTTGTTGCTTGTTCTTAACAATCAACATTGTTCCAAACGTATAATTAATTAATTCCGCTTTTAAGATTTACACTCATTTATGTTTTTTTTTTTTCTTTTTGTGAAATATTGTAGATTTGGTATATTTATATTTAAAAAAAATAATTTTACAGCTTATGCGAGTACTTTCTTGTTTTGTTTCATTTTATTGAACTGGAAGTAAAAATGCTTTTTCCTTAAAACAATGAAGAAATTCTTTTCAGCTTTCTTAGATTCTGTTTCAAACCATTTTCCAAGCGATTTCCATCTTACTAATACCTCTCACTCCTTTTTGAAACAGTATATTTCTACGAATGTGTTCTAAATTCTAAACAATGCCGATCGAACTTCTTACAGCCAACGTGATTCAGAATGTTCGTCATTCCTATTTCTGTTCAAACTCATTTCTTCCACTAGGCGGAGTGTTCCCAAAGATTGGCGCTCATTGATTGAGAAAGAATGGAGATCGTTTGCGCGATTAAAGAAGAGATCGTGCGAGTGGAAACAAAAACGAGACCTCTGTTTTACTGAAGCCGAAGTGAGGCGAGAATTAGCTCTGGAGGATTCCCCCCATAATGAGATCAAACTTCTTAATGAACGGCCAGCAGTTCATTGAAAGGTCGCTTTTGTTTGTCGAAAAATAGATCATCATACTTCTTCAACAGAAGATAGTCGGCGTCTGTTTTTGTGTTTCATTGCTTGTTATGGTGCGATTAGTATACTTTTGATTTTTGTTTCGTTTTTGTAATCTTAGATGGCTGGTCTAATTTAGATATCGCTTGTTTGAAATAATGACTTCAGAAAAAGGATTCTGGACTTATTATACTTTTATTAAGACAGAGAAAAAAATCTGTTTTGATTGTAATAGTACAGGATTCTTGTTCTGATGAAAATGGGCATTGGAAAAATGCATATAATTATTGCCTTTGCTGTTTGTTGATTATTTTATCTCTTCTGTAAGAAGATGTCCATGCATCTTATATTTAGCTGATATGGTATTTCTTTGATTTCCAAGGTATTTTTGAAAATAGTGGGCATGTGTACCTCCAAGTTAGGAGATATATAAAGGCTTCAATATTGGTTTTAATCTTAAAAACATTTAGACGCAATTCCAATTTTGATATGCTTAATTCTTTTATTTAGTAAATTTTTTAAAAGGTATGTTTTTGTTAAAAAACAGAATTATTCCAGAAGTCCAAGTCATTTATTGATTTAAATATTATGAACCTAATAAAATAAAGTGCCATGAATTATTTCAAAGTGTACGACTTGAATTTTTCCATCTTTTAGCCAGTGTTTCGTTTGCAAAAAAATTTAGATACAATTCCAATTATGAAATGCTCTAATCCTTTTTTAGTAGGCATTTCAAAAGATACATGACGATTAAAGAATAGAATTATTCCAAAGTTCGAAATAATTTATTGATTTGAATATTATTAAACAAATAAAGCTAAGTGCCGCGTTTTACGTTGAAAGTATACTACTTTTTGAGCTTTTCATCTTTGAACCAGTGTTTTGTCTGCTATATTTATATATTATATATTATTATTATTATATATAATATATATTATTAAATTATATATAATTATTCATATATTTAAATATTT
The DNA here is from genome assembly GCA_026543055.1 of Argiope trifasciata. Classification (NCBI taxonomy): domain Eukaryota; kingdom Metazoa; phylum Arthropoda; class Arachnida; order Araneae; family Araneidae; genus Argiope; species Argiope trifasciata. The sequence goes on from JAPMOQ010049553.1 coordinate 164,491, forward strand.
CCTAATAAAAGTGATTGATCATCAATTACTACTGAAGCAGCAAATGGAATAGAAAAAATAAATTTAAGAAAAATAATTCCATATCCGGTGAACTACTTTTCAAATTGTTTTCTAACGAGATATTCGCAAACTAATCTCCTTTTTGCAGGTATTTGATTAAGGCTCAACCAAACGATCGTTCGTCACCAAACGATAAGCGGAGACCGCCGGCGGGTAAAACTGAAAAAGAACTTCTTCGGTTCGTCGCGCCTCTTCTTAACCCGTAGCTCGCGGGTTTGAAACCAACTCGGAAAGCCTGAATTAAAACGATCTCAACAACACCCGCTCTGTATCCATACGACGCAACTTTTTTGTGTGCTTCCCCTGATTGTTTTGTGCCGTTACCTGCCCTTCGAGGCGCGCGTTCCGGTGTGTTGTCAGAGCATGACAGGAAGCGTGGGGTTCGATTCGTCAATGCATCATTTCGGCAGCTGCCCCGATAACGTTCGAGGAGTAGGGATCGGGATGAGGCAGTGTGCTCTCGGCGGTCGCGGAGGATGGAGGGTGCTCTGCGCGTTTGAAAGACCCGGGATATATTTAGAAGCCACTTTCGTGCGAACATTCTGCTCTTTATGTAAAGAAAATTTTCACTAAAGGTAAGACAGTTTTTGGAATGAACATATTTTATCGTTTATATATCGTATTATACATATGTACATATTATATCGTATTTATTTTTTTATCGTATGGATAATTAAATTCATGATGTTTTTAATGTTTTGCGATTAATTTAATCTTAACAAGATATCCGACCACGTTATAAACATTGGTTATCGACCCCATTGGCGAATTTTTTAAAAAAATTATTTCTTGTAGTTCAGACTTTTCTCTTCCTAAAACAGTTTATTTTTATTCAGACGAAAAGGAAGACCTGACCTATGATTCAAGTTCACATGTTTTTCAGTTAAAATTTGTAACTTCAATTTTAATTTTCAGAAAAATTCTCCACTGTTAGCATGATATCCCGAAAACTAATAGAGGTATTTACGTAAAAATTTCAGTGTGTTTTTGAAATAACGAAATGAACCCAAAGTTTCATGATTGGCGAGCATGATTTTTCATTTAGAGTGGTTTTTAGAAAAACGAAGTTGTGAATTTACGGAAAGAAGGCATATACACGTATATTTTTACCTTCTTTGCATCGCTTCTTAGCTTTTGGTTTCATTTCATTCATCATTGCATTCTGTAACTTGTGTGAAAAGAAAAATAGGATTGTTGCGTTACCATTTGGTGTAGAGTGTCAACCAAAACGGTTGACACTCTACAATTTATTAAAATTCATTTCATTCAATTTCATTAAAATTTACTACATATTTTCAAATTTCTCAAAATATCTTATATTTTCAAATAATTGTTTTCTATTTACAATTTTTATAATTGAGAATATATCTAAAACCATAAATAGTTTCTAAAAAATCCAATTTTTCAAAATTGGATTTCGGACGTAGTCGGATTCTTTAAGGAAACTTGCTCGTTATTAACTTGATTTCTTTCATGTTTGGAATGAAGATATTTTATGATCAATTTTCTCTCTTTTATTTTGTAGGGAATAACTTTTAAAATTTATATATATAACCTATCTGTTTGTAATCTCAATGACAAATCGCAGTTTTAGTATTTTCAAAATTTAATACGTCGTTAACAGATTTATACAATTAAATTTTGAGGTCAGCGAGTGACATTATATATGGAAAAAAGCTTTAAAAAATTATCTGAAAATTTCGTTTTATTTAAAAGGATGAATTGTAAATTAAAAATTTAAAAGTAAACAGCAATTAAAATAAAGAAGATGCTCATTTTTATATATTAATAAAAATGAATAGTTAAAAATGGTTCCTATTTCTGTTTTATATTATTAGCAGGCGTTAAAAACGGAACTGTAAAAAATGTTTGTTTCTCATTTCCTAAAGAATTTTTATTTGTTCGTGCAAATAGGAATAATGATTTATTACCTATTATTTTTCAAGTTTGTAATTAAATCTAAAAAGCTAATCCTGTTGTTTGAAAATTACTTTCAGATATTTTGCTCGTCTGTAAATTTTAGTAATCATCGCCCTCATTTGTTAAATTTAAAATAGGTATTATTTTTGAAATATAATTACTCAGTTGTCTGAAAATTGCGCTTATTTTTGTTAATATCGTTATGCATTTTAATTTTTAAAAAATTATAAAATTGTGATTTGCGTGCAAACAACTGCTGGGTGTTATCTACGAGATTTGAATGCTGTTTTTCCGCCTTTTTACAGACAATATTATTGTACGAATAAAATTGTGGGATTATTTCTAATTTAAACGTGAAAACTTAGAGTCGTCGTGAATTATCTGTAAAGATTAATTTATCCCTGATTTGATGATTTAAAAAATATTTTTCATATTAGCTTTGGCTCATTTGTTGGTTTTCTTAATTACCTTGTTCTAATATTTCAGTTAAAACATCAAAAAATGATAAAATAGAACAAAAAGACTTTTTTCTTTCTTTTTTTTTTTTTTTGTTGTATTGAATATAACGTCATAAGTTTAGTCTGGATTTTTTTTTTTTTTTATTTGCTATTTGGCATCACGCGTAAAGACTTCTGTGGGCTGGCCTTTAAAAGCCCGCGAACATCTGTGATATACAGCTGCGTAGAAAAAGTTGCCGGCGCGTGTTTCCCCAACAATATGGCTTGTTAAGGAAGTCCCCTCCTCCCCCTTTTTAATATATATTTTTTATTCCTGCTTTCCTCGTTTTTTCTTTTTTTTCCCTTCTGTTTTCATCAAAAAGGAAAGGAACTTGTGTTTAAATCAAGCCAGATTTGTATGCGTTTATGCATTGCACTGTATTGCATGCTGCTATATATAAACGTATAATAATCTCTGAAAATTATATACAACACACACACAAAGCGTAAGCGTAGAACAACCGGTGTTTATTTTTCAAGAAATTTCCGTTACAACTTTCATGTTGCCATAAAATGAATACAAAGTTATAGTTTGATTTACATAGCGTCATTCTGGAGCGCGACATCCTCCCCACCCTGGTCAACCTCCAGAGGTATGACCAGTTGAATCGGGCGGGTGAACTCTTTCCCTTGGGCACGAAGGATGCAGGTGCGAGTTCGTCCGTCACGACCATCGATTAACTTCACCACGAGAGCTTTCTTCCACATTTGTCGAGGTCGTATATCTTCCTGCATTAGGACCAAATCTCCAACTCGCACTTGTGGTGATTGCTTTGTCTTTTTAACTTGATGGTATGTTCGTAACTCCAAAAGATATTCTTTGGACCATCTTTTCCAGAATGTATCCAGTAGGTCTTGCTGTTGCCTGTAAATTTTTGTGAGCTTGTTATTTCTAGACTCGGTTTCGGATGGAACAGTGGTCAACTTTCGACCAGTTAGGAAATGAGCTGGGGTCAAAGCTTCTTCTGTATCATCCTCACCACGCTCATAAATCAAAGGTCTACTGTTAAGTGAGGCTTCTATTCCTACTAATACGGTAGTTAAGGCTTCCTCATCTAGTAATGAGCGGCCAAGGGATTTTCGAAGACATCGTTTGGTTAGACCTATTAGTCGCTCCCACCATCCTCCCCACCAAGCTGCTCGTGGTGCAATAAACTTCCATTTTATTCCATTGTGAGCATAGAATTGCTGCACTTTCGCTGAAGTTAACGTATTCCAAAGGAAAATTAGTTCTTTGTTTGCAGCATGGAAGGTAGTGGCGTTATCACTGTATATAGTATGTGGAAGTCCTCTTCTACTGACAAATCTCTGCAAAGCCAAAAGAAATTTGTCTACAGAAAGGTCAGAAACAAGTTCGATATGCAGGGCTCTAGTAGTAGAACATGTGAATAGTGTGATGTAAGCTGTATTTGAAGGTTTAAGGGTCTTAATATAAACTGGGCCTGCAAAATCTATTCCAGTAGTATCAAAAGGTAAACAAGGAGTAAGTCTGTCGGCTGGAAGAGGGGCTTCTACTTCATTAGAACTCAAAGCATGGGATAGTTTGCATGGTAAGCAGGTTTTGATCACTCGCTTAATGGCTTGACGACCTCGTAGTATCCAAAACTCGGAGCGTAATTCTGAAAGAACTACACGAACACCTAAGTGATGTAGACGGATGTGCGTGTGTCTAATCAACAAGTGCACAAAATAATGTGATCCTTCGAGTAGTATTGGATGTTTTTGCTCAAGCGGTATCGGGGCGAATTGTAGCCTACCTCCAAGTCGTAAAATATTATCCTTTAGAAATGGGCGATAACGAGAAATTTTTGAGGATTTAGGTAAGGAAAGATTATTCTCTATCGCGTTGATTTCTTCAGGAAAACACTGTTTTTGTACAACTGAAATCCAATAGTTTCTTGCCTTGTTTAGTTCATCAGTCGTTAATTCTGAAGTAAGATGTTGTCGGGTTTTACAGTTGTTGATAAATCGAAGAATCCATGACGTTACACGTAAGAGTTTTAAGTAAGAACTGTAGTGTTCAGCATTTATTACTGGCTGAGTAGATGCAATGTGAAGGGTCTGTACTTTTTGTTTTTTAGCTTCTAAGTTTTGACCGAGTTCTTCATTGACAGTTTTTGAAACTGGCCAATTTTCTTCAGATTTAGCTAGCCATTCAGGACCCTTCCACCAAAGATCTAAGTTTTTAAGTGTTGATGATGTGACCCCTCGTGAAAGTTTGTCAGCCGGATTGTCCGTGCCAGGGCAATGCCTCCACTGTGAAGGATTAGTATGGGTGACTATTTCGGTTACTCTATTGCAAACAAATGTTTTCCATTTGTTGGGGTCACTGCGAATCCATCCCAATGCAACTTGAGAATCACTCCACATTATTGCCTTTTCAGAACAGGTATTAGTTTCAGTACAAAAGTATTGTAACAATCGTGCTCCCATTAGTGCAGCCAAAAGTTCCAAACGGGGTAGGGTAATTCTCTTGATAGGTGCTAGTTTATTCCTACTACACACTAAGTGCACTTTCGGCTCGTTATCTTGAAGAGTGACAATGTACAATACTGCACCGTAGGCACGTTGAGATGCATCACAAAACACATGAATTGCATATGGGATATGTGATGAAATATTTAAACTTCGAGGAATCCGTAGGGAGTAAATATCGCTCATTCCTTGTACAGCTGCATACCACAAAGTAGATAAGTTTACTGGCAGTATTTCATCCCATTTTATTCCGAGTATCCAGGTATCCTGAAAAATGATTTTTCCGAGGATCGTAAAAGGCGAATAAAGTCCTAAGGGATCATAGAAGCTAGCAATGCAGCGTAGTAGCCATCTCTTTGTAAGGGGTTTATCTCTAAGGATACGGAAAGATGTCTTGAATCCATTCCCTAAAGTATCGTCAATTGTATTCCATTCAATACCAAGTATGGTTGTATCTGTTCTGTAAGCTTTTTCATGCGTTTGCAGGATATCCTTAAGTTTCGAAGAATTTGTTGCCCATTTATCCATTGGCAATTTCATTAGTGACATTAAATTTTCAATCTCATGATACAGGATTGTTATGCATGATTCATATTCAACACTAGTAAGAAAGTCATCCATATACATATGCTTGTCTATCAGTGGTGCAGCAATTGGAAATTCTTTCTGATGGTTGTCAGCTAGTTCTCGTGTTGCAGCACTTAGTAAGAATGGTGAGCAAGTAAGTCCAAATGGTAAGCGTGTAAATCTATATTCCGTTACTTCATCAGTGAAGGTAGCAATTCCATTTGAACCATTTTCTAATTTATACCACAAAAATCTTGTTACGTTTCTGTCATTTTTGTGTAGTGATAACTGCAAAAAAGCTTGTTTCCCATCACATGCAACAGCGTATTTATGCATTCGAAATCTCAGTAGACATCCAACAATTTCAGGAAGGAGATTCGGACCAGCTTCCAGAGTGTCATTCAGTGACGGCATTCCTGGAACATGTGATGAAGCATCAAACACAATTCTCCATTTTGATTCAGTTTGTGTCTTCTTTTTTACAGCATGATGAGGGAGGTAGTATGTTTGTTTTTCATTTGATTCATCTGTAAGACAGACTTCAACATGTTCTTGTTCAATGTAATTTTCCATGCATTTGTAATATTGTGTCTTCAAAGTGTCACTAGATGCAAGTCTTCTTTGAAGAGAATCGAATCTTTTTTCAGCAGTAACTTTATTATCGGACAGAAGTGGAGCTGTTGGTTTCCAAGGCAGAGAAACCACTCTTCGATTGTCTTCATTTTCGTAAGTTTTGTAGAAATCTGACAGTATTTCTTCATCACGAATCGTCATTTTCCTTTTTTGTGTTTCCTGTATGCCTATGGAGTCCAGTTCCCATAAGCATCGTATCTGATCGTTTAAGCAATCAGTTGAATCTTGTACCGAAATGTGATTAACAGATGCATTTTCAATTATAGTAGTATGCGTCCTTGACCCACTGAGAATCCAACCAAACATTGATGGAACCAGGACGAAAGATTCTGAAAGCTTGATTGGGGCTTCTGAAGTAACAATTTTCCAGTAATTATCACCACCAATCAGTAATTCTATTGGTAATGAAGAGTCATCCGGTGGATCAGCAAGTGGCAGTCTTCTCTGACGAGCAAAGTGAGCAATTTCTGTTGGTACAGTAGGATGTGAAGTATAGGTGTTGGAGCTCTCAAATGCTGTGATTGAAACTGTTTGTTTGCTCCACAAACTTGAAAGAGAGAGTTGAACGCATCGACGTTGTTCTCGAGTAGTAGAAGATTCAAAGGCTTGAACATTCAATGTGTCAGAGCTCATAACTTTAAGCTGAAGTGTTTCAATCAGGTTTGTGTCTACAAAACTTGCCTGACTTCCTCCATCTAGGATACAGCGTGTTAGTTTTGTAATGCCTGTGGGGCCAGTAACATACAGACGAGCAGTTTGTAAATGAGTAAAAATTGTTTTGGGAATGTTTATGTGGTTCACATTACTGTTTGCTATTACTTGTTGATTATTTTGAACAGGCGGACAAATGGAAACATGATGTTTCTTCTTGCATTTTGAGCAACGAACACTGTCTTTACGTGGGCAATTTGATAATCTATGTCCTCGATTTGTGCACAAGAAGCAGCGGTTGGAGGATTTTAGTTTTTGTATGCGAGTATCATAGTCAGTTACAGTTTCACATTTTTGAGCCCAATGGCCAGAAGTTTCACAAAATGCACAAAAGGGTGTATTATTCTTTTTCTTTGGCGCAGAAGTCAGCTTAGTATTAACATTAAAGGCTGCAGTGGGGGTAAATGGTACTAAAACATCACCTTTTATTTTCAAAGTAGTCAAAGCTGCTTCAACTTCTTCGGAGAGAAACTGTATTAGTTGTGTAATATCACCTTCAGAAATTTTATGTCGTTTCGCATAAATAACCCATCGGCAACAAATATCATCAGGGAATGCACGTAAAATTTTTGGAGTTAAGACTCTACCGTATGCGTCAATATCTTCTCCTAAAGCACGCAGAGCTTGTAACCTTCTGTTGCACTCAATATAAATTTCATTCAGTGAAGTTGGCGATGAATTGCGGACTGGCTTTAAATTTTCTAAGAAATCTAAATGAGTTTGAATTATTCTATTTTTATCACCATATTTGTCCATTAGAAGTTTTTTAGTTGTTTCATATGTGTCTGCAATAATGCTGATACCATCAACTAATCGTTTAGGTTCATTTTGTAAGTAACCTCTCAAAAAAACATGTTTATCAATAGTTGATAAATTTGGATTGGAATCTACAGAAGATTGAAATTGTTCCCAAAAACTTTGCCAATTCTCTATATCTCCTTCAAATGTTTCTAATTTTATCGTTGGCAATTTCACTGTGTAAGTTTGAGTAACAGGTGCAATCTGTACAGATTGTGGATTCATAGCCAAATTAGTCGCCAAATTGGCATTATCAATATCACTGTTAACGTTATTGCTGGCGTTAATGGTTGGAGATAATTTGTTTTGGATGATTTTTCGGGCCTTAAAGATTGAGCGTTCAGCATCATCTGTGTAGATTTCGCATTGGCCAATATCACTTTCGTATTCCTCATCCGTAAAAAGAGCATGAATTTCATCATCAACAATTTTCATTTCTTTTAAAGCACATGTTAAACGATTTAACGTATATTCCACGTCTTCCTTCGAAATATCGCTTACAAAATTATTAATATCAGTTGAGAAACGAGTAATATTACTTCGGATAGTTTTTCGTTTCCTTTTCAATTGCGTTAGTAGTTCGTCTTTCGTCGCCATTCTTTTTTTCTTCCGTGAAGATCGAAGTTGGCAGAGTTCCAAAAATCAAAGTTCGTTTGTTTAACGAAGTGGATTCGTAATTTTATTCGTAAGTAGGTTCTAAATGAGTATTTCGGCACCAAAAATATTGCATGCTGCTATATATAAACGTATAATAATCTCTGAAAATTATATACAACACACACACAAAGCGTAAGCGTAGAACAACCGGTGTTTATTTTTCAAGAAATTTCCGTTACAACTTTCATGTTGCCATAAAATGAATACAAAGTTATAGTTTGATTTACATAGCGTCATTCTGGAGCGCGACACACTGGTTCTTGTTTACGTAATTATATCTTCACAATCTGCTCCATTGTTTTTTTGCCCAAATAGATTGCTCTCCATTACATTGCAAAACAATGTTGAGTTAGCTTAAGCGTGACCTTATTAATTGTAATTTGTTTTTAAATGCGCAAATCTAATTATCTTAATCTTAAAACAACTACTGAATAATGTATGTTGTATTAATCTTTACGCAACTTTAAAGCGAATTTCAAAAAAAATAACGTATCTTACAGATAAACTATGTTAATTATATGTATTTTAAAACGGTAAGAATCGGAATGTACGAGTTAAACACTCTTGGGGAAAAAATTGCATATCTTCGATTTTAAGATAAATACATTCATATCTTTGTAAGTATTCTACTAAAACGTTTTATTTCCTAAAAGCAATTCTCATGTAGGTATTGTTTTAAGGTGTACGTTCACACTAGAACAATTTTTTATAATTTCTTTACAAATTTAATTTTTTTACAGTAAGTTAATAATATATGTTTAAACTCATTTCAGTGAGAGAAAAAAACCATATTACACTAATTAACAATTAATTAATTAATATCAAAGGATCTAAGCGTAATTTTTGAAACACGATATCTTAAAATTTAATTTGTACCGGCACACAGTTCTGCTTGGAAATCACGCATAATATGAGTCAAGTTATAAAAGTATATCGTTTTTTAAAGCGATTTTTTAATTAAGGACGAATGGAAAGGACGAGATTCTTTCTATCACTTCAACTTTTAAACAGTTATTAAAATTTATTTCAACAAATATTACTTTGATTGAGGCATCAAACATCCACTGTTTCATACAGATTATTTTGATTTATAAATAATTGTATTTGGTTCATTTCTTGTTGAGTTATGAATGTTTGAATGAAGCAACACGGTGTAAAGATATCATTCTTCAGAAAATGAGTTTCTGCGTTTTCGTTGCAAGATTGTACAGTTTGTTTGGAACTTTCTTCTCCAGTTGGAGCTTGAATTGTAATTTTTGAAATCGAAACACTATCATTTTCAGAATTGCTTCATTTTCAAGAAAACAGATCTTCTTGAAATTTAGTTTTATTCTTTTTCTAATAAATTTCTCTTTTGGCACCCAAAGGGACATCTCCTTGGCATGGACGTGATGACATTCTAAAAATATTAACAATATAACAATAATTCTAACAATATTAAGCATTTTATGCTGTGAATGATCAAAATATTATATGCAATTTAATATAGAAAATGTGATAAATGCTTGTAAATCTACTTTATAAAATGTTGCACCTGAGTGTAATACATTTGTAAATGGATATTTCCAAACTCGTCGATTTTTCCAATTAATTTCTTCCTCTTTTTTTTCCCACGTTGTTCTTTTTTTAAAACTTGTGAATGACATTTGATGTTAATACAGTCTTTTTTTAAAAAAAATATGAATTCAATAATTAAATTTTTTTTTAAATTTCTATTTGGTCACTAAGTTGCCAAATGGTCGCCAAGCTCTACAATTCCTGCTATTTCCTGTTATTAGTTCGCACTAATAGTAGAACACTTATTTGCGTATCTTCAAGTTTTCAGTTGTTGATAAAATACTTTTTATTCATCCACTCAAGTTCAAATACATTTTTTGAAACTTGTTGTGGATAACACTTGATGTTAATGCAGTGTTTTTACCCCCAAATATTAATTAATTAATTAAATATTCATAATAATTTCTATTTGATCGCTAAATTTTGAGATTACTGACGCTTTAAAAAAAGTTAGAAGACAAATTTCCCAGCATTAACACTTAGATTTTTGATACTGTAATACTGGAAGTGTTCTTATGGCGCCCAAATCGGTTACAACCGTCTAAAGATTCGATATTTTTAAGTTAATACAGTTTTTTTTTGAAATATTAATTCATTAATTTAATTAAATTAATTTTTAATTCTTTAAATATAGTTTTAGCAGTTTGTGATGAAAATGGAAATGAACAGACAGTAACTCCATCGGTATAATAATAGGATTTCAGTATTTTTCAAGTGAAGGTGAATAATGCGAGCCCAATTCTTGAGAAAATCAGATTTTTTAAAATCCTTTTTTGATTTTTTTTTATAATTATTTAATAAAAAGTAATTAAAATAAAAAATTTCTTTGTTAACCTAACTAGAAATTTAATTATTTTTTAAAAAAATATATTACTTGTTTCTAGTATATTCCAGTTCTTGATTGTTTTGAGACGTTAGAATTTGATGTTTGCCTCCCAGTATTACTATTCATATGATAAATTCATAAACATTATAATCTTAATTTTAGTAATAATATTAGATCACGGTCAGATTGACAGACAGATATAATTTCTAAAATATTTCTTTCCCCGAATTCAGTGTAGCCCACTGCAAGAAATTGCAGATTGAAATTTTGTGTAATTGCAATATGTTTTCTGTCTATCCATACTAATATTATAAATGTGAAAGTTTGGAAAGATGGATGGATGCTTGATACTCCATCACGGCTGATCGAAATGGGATGAAATTTAGCACAGAGATCGATTAGAGTCAGGAATAGAACATAGGCTATATTTTATTCCGGTTCATTTTTTTATTCTTCAAAAACTAACTTTCGCGCCAAAAAGCGGAGGCCAAATCCCGCCAAAAATGAGTAAGACTCCAGAATTTTTTTCCCCAACAGAGCTGAGGTCAGGCTTGGCAGAATTTCAACCGATTATTTCAAACGATTCTACTTATTTTCTTTGTGTTTGATTTATTTAAAATCAAATGTTGTGAAGGAACCGATCTTTCGGATTCCTTCAGAATACTTTTAAATTAAAATAAAACAGAATAAAGGAAATAGAAAATTTCTAATCTGCATTGCATTACCGCAACTGGCGTAGGAAAGTCAGACATGTGCGTTACGCCAACTGGCGTTTAAAGTTCGCCCGTGATTATTAAAAACTTTGTTTTCATTTAAGTTAGAAGTCTAAAAATTCGTGCACAATACTGTTGTAGCTATCTCCATCTCGATCGATAAATAAAATGAATTTTACCGATTTGCTGTTATGTTTTACTTTGGGTATACAATGTGAATGAATTGTTTTTACGTCAGTTGTGAGTTTTTGTTATTAAATTGTGTTCATGTTATAAAATTTTCGCAGATGCTTATACTTTTAAATGTATCGTTTTTAGGTTTCATTTTTTTATTTGTCATTATTTGATAGTTCTTCGTACACATGCATCAACATTTCCACGCGAACAGAGTGGCGGATAATAGCTGGTATTTCATAGTGATGAAACAATCTTCACAATGAATTTGCTCGACAAACCCATCCCTTACCCATCCTGTAGCGGCGTCATTTCTCTTTTTATCCCGCGTCTAAAGTTCCCTATTAAATAACATGCTAACGATGGGCGACGATTCACAAAAGGCAGACCTCGTGGATAACCGATTATTGAGTGAAGCAGAAGCCATTAAAAAGCGCCAAGGCCGTCTGGAAATATTTGCCCTTTCAACGGAATGGCCAACCTTTCGCATAGGGACATTTCCCGCCTTTTAATACAGATTTTTTTACACAGTATCTTATTACCACTGTTATCTATCAGAAGCGGAAGGCCGTTGTGCTCATATAAAAGCTATTTGGTGTGTGCATTTCTTTTTATCTTTTAATGCTTTAATGAACAAAAGTGAATGAAAATAAAAGAGAGAAATCTGAACTTTGTCGGAAAAAACATTTGACCTACTGTCGGAGGTGTCATGTAATCCTTTCGTCGGCGCTTATCTGCATAGCGATGTGGCGAGACACGCAGAGCGCGTGATTAGGCGCGCTGGACGCAGATGCTAAGTGAAAGGTTTGGCGGACGTAAACGGGGATGAAGAACATAATCCCCCTCTTGTTCAAGGATAGAACGAAGATGACGCGTGTCATTTGGCAGCGGTGCAACAGGAAAATGTTGAGGAAAAATGGTTCGATGCGTCTGATTACTTGTGAATCGCTGTTCAACATTGTCGAAATGAACGAGGAAAGAAAATTATTGCATTCGTGCTTATCTGAAATATCGTTATTCTATATATTGTAGGACAGTTTTATGAAAATTTAAAGACAATTCAAGAAATATTTTTGAGTTCAAAGGAAACATTGACTCATTTTGACGTTTTAACTCGTTGAATACCACGGCAATTTACAGAAATCTGGCCTAAAATGACACGAACTAATCGTAATTAATTTTTATAATTTTATTTTTTGTTCGTTTTTTAAATAAATTTTCTGTTTATGCATGCCAGCATTGACTTTTCCCAGAAGCCATCTACCGATAATAGCTACTGATATACCACGAGTTTATTCGTTACTGCACAAAAATGGCAAGTAAACACAGAACGAGATAACTCGTCGTTGGCGTCCTAGAAAAGAACGCAATTTACGAGTTGTCTCGTAGTTGGCAGTCAACGTGTTAATGTTTGAGGGGTTTTTTTGTTGTCAGGATGAGAAAAAAATGTTGTCGTTAAATGTTACTATGGTTATTCGTTTTCTTCCCTTATTTACTTTCATTTACGTCCCCATGCATAAAATTCATTAAATTTTGCCGTCAATTTAAATTATAAAGAAACTCGAATTATGGAAAATTTTATATTACGGATTTTGAATTATGGATTAGAGCATAAGTAATTTCTGAAATTTTGAAAAGCACTGTCTTGAATGCAACAAAACAGAATTTTTATGTTACCGGATGTTAGAAGAGATGGTTCTGCTTGTCAAATTTTATGCAAGAAACAGTCTTTATTAAGAGTTAAAAAACGGAGATTGTAAATAAATTTATCAAAAGAAATTTTAAAAAAGTTAAAATATTGAAGCCACTTAAGAAAATGAAGTAAAATCGCAGACAATAAAATGAAGGCTAAGATTGTTTGTAAATAGAAGAACATATTCAAAATAATCTTAGATAATAATTATATAAAATATGTGAAATAAAAACGAATTTTCCAATGAATAAGATAATATGTCAGACAACATCAAAAGTTGATAAAAAGTTACGAACTATCGATTCTTAAACAATTAGATACATCTATTTTAATAAAATTGCTTCTATTTAATTTATAGCAAGTGATAGAGAAAAAACAAAAATAAAACAACTGAATTTTTTTGTCAGTTCTAATTAATTTCAATTAGAGTGTTAATTTAGTTTAAGGTAATTCAATACTCATGAGACAAATTAAAATAGTAAATATATAAAATTTTAAATACTTCATATCTATCTGTAGATCTTGTTATATAAATTAAATAAATAAATAAAATCTGTTTTTTGCGCTCTGCTTTTCAGAAAAGTTAAACTTGATTAAAATCTGGAATTTCTTTTTAATTTCCGAATTTAAAAGACAGCTTTTATTTCCGTTTTGTATAAATAACGTATATCGGAATTTATGATTAGATAACTTCTTTGTTTCTAGGTAACGAAATTCTAAATTATATATGGAAATTTTGTTATCTTATTATTTTGGTAACATTCACGAGCTAAACATTAGATACATTTGTCGACATGACTGTGTGTATTCATTTGACTTGCTGAGATAAAATAGCAAAATTAGCTTACGAATATTTATTGATAATGATTTTGCGAATTTTCTTACTTAGAGTAGATGAATTGACGTATGCAGCTTTTGTTATACAGTGTCTCACAAAAGTGATGGGACACTTGTGCTTTACAAAAGGAAAATGTAATAAAATAAATAAATAAACATGTACAAATTTTTGGGGGGTGTATTTCATACTTAAATTTTGTAACAATTATTACATAACATACATTTTGTCAAAATATTAAAATATTAATTTAATAAAAATATAATTGTTTAGAACGGAGCAAAAATTAGCTCACATAAGTGATGGGACACCATTAGATATGCAGCAAAAATCGTCTGAAATAAGCAAAAAAAAAAATTTTTTTTGGGGGGGGGTATTTTTACTCAAAAACAATTGGCAATAATTTATAAAATCGTCTGCAGTATTTCTCTCCAGATTGCTTTGGAATTTTTGTGTTTTTTAGCTCTGTGCAGCCATGAATGCTAAACGAAAAGAAACTTCGCCTGAAATTCGAAAATTAATTATTAATTTGCATATTGAACGTGGAAAATCTATTAGAGAAACTGCTGAAACTGTTAATTTGAGTCATTGAACAGTTTTCAACATCATTAAACGATATAAAAAGAATCGTATGATTCAGGATAAAAGAAGACCTGACCCACCATCGAAGCTATCTAATGGATTAAAGCGAATTATCGTTCGAATTATTTAAAAAAATCCAAGGATGAGTGCTCCTAAAGTTGCTGCTGATTTACAAGCATTATATGGAGTAATTGTTAATCCTGAGACTATTAGAAGAGTAATTCGATCTGCTGGATATCACGGTAGAGTAGCCAGGAAAAAATTCTTCTTAAGTGAAAAGAATAGAAAACTCAGACTGGCATTCGCAAAATCCTACATAAATAAGAATTCTGATTTCTGGAGTAAAGTTATATACGCTGATGAGAGTAAATTTAATATATTTGGTTCTGTCGGTAGAATCTTGGTGTGGAGAAAACCCAGGGAAGAATTTCCTAAAGAGAACTTGGTGCCAACAGTAAAACATGGTGGAGGAGGAGTTATGGTATGGGGGTGTATGTCGTCCGCTGGAGTTGGTAATCTTGTTTTCATTGACAGTATAATGGATCAGTACAAGTATATCGACATTTTAAAGCAAAGTTTGAAATTTTCAGCACGAAAATTGACCCTTCATAACGATTTTAAATTCTACCAGGATAATGATCCCAAGCACACTGCTTTGAACGTTGGACTCTGGCTGCTGTATAACTGTCCTGAAATAATAAAAACACCACCACAATCTCCTGACTTAAATCCCATAGAGAATATTTGGCAAGAATTGGAATCAAGAATTCGCAAACACACCATTTCTTCAAAACAACAGTTAAAATCAGTGCTTCAAGAAGAATGGGGTAAAATCACTCTAGAAATCACAGAAAAATTAGTCAAATCCATCCCAAGAAGATTAAATCATGTTTTAAAAGTAAAAGGAAATCCAACACAATATTAAAACCTTTTAAAAAGTAAAATTTTTGGATAAATATTTGATGGAAAAGGAAGTGTCCCATCACTTATGTGAGCCATTTTTTTGCACCTTTCTAAATAACTGTATAATTTATTAAATTTATTTTAATATTTTTGCAAAATGTATATAATGTAATAATCGCTACTAACTTTAAATATAAAACACACCGCAAATTTTTTTGTACAGGTTTATTTATTTATTTTATTACATTTTCCTTTTGGAAAGCACAAGTGTCCCATCACTTTTGTGAGACACTGTATTTCTAAACAATAACGACAAATGACTGATAAGAAACAGTACTAGTAGCCCTCATAAATTGTTACTAGCATATTCACTTTCATATCTTACAGATCTGAATGTAACAAATTTATAATTAGTTAAGCTGAACATTTTAATTTCGTAGATAACATTAATTATATTCATTAACTTGCATTTTAGGAATCCACATTTCTCTTAAGGTACTATGTTAAAAACACTGGTTTTCGACAACATTAGCGATTTTAAAAAAAAAATATTAATTCTTGTAATTCAGACTTTTCTCTTTCCAAATCAGTTTATCTTTTCTAGGAAAAGGAAAACCCGACCTATCATCGAGCAAAACATATTTCTCAGCTAAACTTGGTCTTTAAAATTTTCTCAAAACTTTAATTTTCATAAAAATTCTCCACCGTTAACGTGATATCTCAAAAACTAATTGAGATATCAGCATAAGAATTTCAGCGTGCGCTTTAAATATTATGGACAATGAAATGAACCAAAAGTTTGATTCTTGGTGAAATTCGTTTTCATTTATAGATATTTTTAGAAAAGTAAAGTTGCAAATTGATGGAAAAAAATGCTTATATACTCATATTTTTACCCATCACATCTTTGCATCTCAAAATTTTTCTTACATTTTGGTTCATTTCACTCATCATTATATTCGATAACTCGTGTACAAAGAAAAATAGAATTACTGCATTGCAATTTTTGTGTAGAGTGTTAACTGTTTTGGTTAAATTTTATTAAAGTTTACTCCAAATTTTCCTATTTCTCAAAATACATTACATTTTCAAATATCTTTTTGTATATATAGTGTTTATAATTGACAATAAATCTATAAATAGTTTTTAAAAACCCTTTTTTTCAAAAAATTTCCTTTGAATGTAGCCGGATACCTTTAGTATTTAATATAACAAATTTTATTCTATTAACAGAGTAAGTATTAAGATTGACCTTGCTTTGTTGCTACACCAAACGTCTTCAAAAATTATTGCATTTCACGCAGTCGTGCAAGAAATTTAATATTCAATTTTGGGTGATTTCCTCTCACAGAAATTGCACTAAACAGTTTCATCGCTCCAAGCTGCGTGAAAATGCCGTTTCACCGTTTCTCCCTATCATTGTCTTTCTTTCAGAAATTCGTTTCTTCAAGCATCAAATCCGCTTTCGCCGCCTCTTACTTTCTCAAGCGAAAAATAACCCAATGCGTTGCTCTGACAGTTTCGTTTTGTTGTACGATTCCTGACGGCAGACGATATTCAGCTGAAATCGAATCCTTTTGTTTCGAAGGAATTTTTTCAATGGAGAGATTCGTTCACGACTGTTTTCCTTGAAGGGTCGGTAAATGGGTTGATTCAAATTGTTTTAAGCCACCTCTGAATCCCAAAATAGAAGCTTTCTTTCAGATTTACTTCCTTTTCATTCAACTGGTGTCTAGTTTTTAGCCCTCTGACGAAAATATGTTTATACATGTTTTCATTAATCAACGCTTAGCTTCATTTAAAAAAATTCTGAAATTCTTTATTTTTTTTTCCTCAATTAAATTTCTTTTTACTAGAATTTCTATATTTATGTGTCGTTCTAGACGAATTAAATTAATTGTTTTATACTAAAAGTATATAAATAAATGCTTCGTCACAATGATGCTTTTTACTTTCGACTTTTTTGTGTTTAGCTATACAATTACTAAAGATAGAAAAGATTAAATCCTTAAGAGTCTGAATTATTAATGTCATAACATGGCAAATCAACATACAACGGCAATAATGAATATCGTTAAAAGAATGGAGAGCGACTTTTTCTAATGATAATTGTTCAATCAGAATCATTCAAGCCTTAAGTTATGGCGACATGACACTATATTGTGTTGATGAAGATTATTTTTTACTAAGATTAAACGAACTTTAGGAATTAAATGCGGTTATTCTTTAAATAAAGCGAACTGCAATGAAAATTTTGCTGGCAGACGAACAAATTTATTTACGTCATTCCAATTCTGTAATATATTTTTTGTAAGAATAAATTTCAACGTATTTCATGGTTGAATGTTGGGAATCAACTATTCCTTTCGCAGCACATTTCAGAGAATCGAATAAAACTTTTCTGTATTTTCAAAAATATTTTCTTCTTTATCTTACGATAGAGTTTTCCCTTACGTTTTTGTAGCATCTTATTTTCTGACAAGTTTAGCGAATATTTTGGCTCTTATTCCTTGGAAAAAAAAGACTAAAGCCGCCGCAAAAGAGATTCATATTTACACGTTTCAAATATTCGTATTTTCTCATACTTTAAGTTCGTATTTACAATGAAATATTATTTAAAATATCTTTTATTAAAAGCTAATCAAGAAATTCATTATTGATGCATTATAACTGCATTAATTCATTACACTAATTCTCTACTGCTTGTGAAATTGTCAAAGTAAGACCGAAGTATCAATTTGAAAAGGTACATTCTACTTTAATCTTCTTTTCTTCATTCGTGTTTTGTCTGTTCCGAATTCTCACTGACTGTATTCCAGTTGCTGTTATCTCAGCTCTCGAATTTTCGTGCTGAAGTGATTTTTATTGCTTTGAGTGCGTAGAAATAAAAACTACTTTATTGCACTCCTTTAATTCCTTAATTAGATTTTACTGGATCATAAAATATCCCAGGAGGAGCATCCGGTTTACAGGAGGCCATGTAGTCGATGCTTCTTTTTTTTTTTTTTTTTTTTCTGAAAAGAAAATTAAGAACCAACCGAATCAAGAAAATACCGCATGAATTTATGAGGTAGTTGAAATTCGTTGTTACTACCCTTTATAATTAATTCTGTTGCAAAGTACGTTGCTGCTTTATTCTGTTGGTGATTGTAATATTACGAGCTGTTAAGGAAGCAGAACATTCTGTTATTTTGTACTAGCCGCCTTTGGCGACCAGCTGGTTCGCCATGTAAAGCGTTCTAAAATTTTCAATTAAATCACATATTCATTAGCCTTGAAGTCATTCCGGACATTGATTGACCTGAAATTAATATTTTCTTTAAGATGATGGACGGTAATTTCTAAAAGTACACCTTTTCCTAATAATATTCTTTAATTTTAGTCAGTTTTAACCATCGGTTATGCTTCCAAAATATTTAAAAAAAATTTCGATGATGTTGCCAAAATATTAAATGTGTTTTTTAAAGAAAGCGACAAAGGGAAAAAAGTATTAAATTAATGATACAGATATTGCAAACGATTACATAAATATGCCATTAAGTCGGGATTTCAATGCATATCCTGTCTAAATCAATCAGGTTTACCGTAAATAAAGATGATTTATGGAATAAATGATTTGGATATTGCAAATGATTAAAGAAACCTTTACTTTGTATTTATTTTTTTTAGAAAATATCACATTTTATGTTTATTTTATTTTATCCAGTCACGTGCTGAAAGTTGAATTGCTTTAGATTTATTTGCGATGATAATTTTTTTTTATTTGAATTTCCGGCATTCTTTTATTTTATCTAGTCACGTGCTAAAAAAACATGGTTAAAATATTTCTTTAAAAATTCGTTAAAAATAGAAGCTTAAGTTATACATTAAAACACTGATACCATTAGAAGGCTAATTTTCAATCTTTAAATTGATGTAAAAATCATGTTTCTGCGATCATATTTTCGGAAGTGATAGCGGAAAAACGTCGAAATTTCTCTTAAATTTTAATGAATTCAAATTCTAATTAAAAATTCAAAAGGGCTCCGAGGTGCACATTCCGGACCTCCAAGGTATACATGTACCAAATTTGGTAGCTGTAGGTCCAACGGTCTGGCCTGTAGAGCGCCAACACACACACACACGCACACACACACACATTGAGCTTTATTATAAGTATAGATTAAGATATTCAGGATTATCTACATGTTAAACAAATAACATAATATTTGATGCATTCAGAAAAGGATCATCATTGGATTTAAAAAACTAATTAAAAAATTTTGATTCCAAAACAATTAAAAAAAGCGATTACTTTTATAAGTTATTTTTATTGTTTACTGACAAAATTATAAATTATTTATTTTATTGAAGATTTTAAAATTGAATCTCAAAGATAAAGAAAATAGTATGCAGTATGTTTCACTTGATTACAGTAGAAGAAAAAAGCTTTTTTTTGCTTTTCAGTTCTATGTATGAAATAAAGGATTTTAACTGCATTATTGCAGCAGATTGAATTTAATTTATCAAAATAGTTTTATGAAACAAATTTACAATGGCTTCAATCAATAGGTTTCAAACTTACCAGCTCTTGAAATTAAAATATTTACTTGAAAACATATTAAAAAGTTATTCTACTGCACGTATATACATGTTTATACGTATTTCATAAATGAAATTCTATGAAAAAAGCGAAATGAACATTATAAGTTTATTTTTGTACGAAAGAAATTGCTTTTCTTTACTGAGGAAATGGTCAATATTCTTGCGATACTTTTAATATAATCTATAATCTTTCATTATTTAAATTATTTCTTTTTTACTTCTGATGCCAATTCACAATATGAAAGCTTCCAATGAAATATTAGATTTCTTTAATAAACTTTTATATTCTTCTAGATTTGCTTTCTATTTTTCTAGATTTTCTATCTAATTTTCATGGTTACTCTGTTTCACTTTCTTTTCTTTTTGTTTTAAAGCTTTTTTGTAGTTATTTCTGTATTTGTTTATTTAATTACACATTTTTATTTTATAAATATGTGATCTTTTGATATTAGAACAATGAATGTAACTTCGTTATTTGTATTTTCTTCATGGTATTAAGTCACCTGTTTAGGGCGGAGGATATGAATAAAGTAAATGGCAATCTTATAAAATAATTTATTCATTTTGTCGAAAATTGAAGAAGATGCTTATTAATTTACAGTTATATTAAAAAAGAAATAAGCTATAATTTGTTTTCGTTAAACTGAAATTTTGTTATTTTAAGTCGAGACGAATGTATGTCCTTACAAACCTCAGAATAAAAAATAATTGGAAATCGGGTGTATTCTATATATAATTCGCGATATTTAGTTTACTCAAGTACATGAACTTGATCAAACGTTTCAAACGCGCAGCTTATGCATTTTTTTCTTATTTAGATTTATTTTTACTCGATTACCAATTTTTGAGAAACGCAACTCAACATATTTGGATGAAAAGCCTTTTCAGTCGGTTATCGAATCTAGAATATTGCAGGAAAAAAAAATCTTTGGGCCCCAGATGGGCTTTGATCTTTATCTTTCGCAGACTATTCCTGTGGACACGCCAATGAAAACTCTTCAATTCGTTGTAGCTGAAATTGCTTTCTTTCAATTATGCATTAACATTTCTTTTGAAATGTCATGGCACAATCATTCATCGTTGTCTCAGGAGAAAATTACAAAACCACATTTTCCGCAAACATTCATTATAAACCCTTATATAAAATTGATTTTCCAAGATATACTGAATTTCACTACAAGATAAAATGCATAAATAAAATTTACCTTTTTTTATAGAATTCTAAGTACATTAATTTGATTCTGTGGAATTTGAAGATGGCATGGCCATATAAAAGTACATATGATCAAGACACATAAAACTTCGAATTAAAAAACCTTATCTGTTAGCATAGCGAAAGAAGATGCCAATTCTTATATTAAAAAGGCAGTTGAAATTTATTCATGATATTTAGGACTTTTAATAAATTCCACAATATAAATAAATAAAATAATTATAGTAGTTGTTAAACATTCACGACAATCATAAAAAATAATTTTAATAAATTTGCTAGTAATTTTACTAAACAACTGATAAAAAGGGTTTATTTTGTGTAATAAAAACTCAATTAACATCTGATATAAGGAAGGAATTTTTATGAGATTTTTTTATTGTATTTTAATTGAAAAAATTGGCTCTGAAAAAAGCAGACAGATAAATAAAATACTTTAAAAATGGTTTGTTTGTGATGACTGGTTTCACAAGATATAATCAATTTAATTCAAAAATAAAAAGTTTTTACTATTTTTGATTTTAATTTAAATGAATTCAGATTAAAGAAAATATTTTAGAATTATTTTAATTAGCAGTTCAAGAAACCAGAGAGAAAATTCCGATTACTGACAAATTCAAACACGTCTGTTCTACTATATCCAATGCAATTGCTTTTAAATCAATAATTTTGAAGAGAATCTAATAAAGCAATTTCGAGAAGATTTAATAAGTTCAATGAACACAACGTATTTCCGATTCTGAATAGGCATGAGAGCATGAATTTTCTAGGAAACCTTCGCGAAAGTTGCACACAGGTATATTATTACGTAGATCGTGTCTAGACTAAATAACAAAATAATTTTTGTCTACTCTGTACCAACCTCATCCATCGGTTTTATTTTTTCCTATTCTTTTCTCGGAAAACAATAAGCCAATCGAGATCTGAACTAAAATCTGCCGTTAAAGCAGTGAAATTATGTGGTTGGGCGACAATGGCTAGACCCAAGTAATCATCAGATTTCGGAACTACTGTTGATACGAAAAGGGGAAACAAAAAAGGATGAACCTAGCGCCTTCAGCCTCTTGAAGCGTGTCTTCAGACAACAAAGTGCTTCAAGGGTCTGGAAATAAAAAAGGCCAGCCTCTCAAGTTTCGTTGTTTATCTCCTGAGACTCATCCTTGTGATGATATTTCTTTTCAATAATCGAGGACACGAGGTTACTAGTGTAGAATTCCCTTACGAACGAAGAATAATTAACTTTACCTTCATTTTCCAATTAATTTAAAGAACAGAAATACAATTTTTTATCGGCAAGAAAAAAATTTATCATTTTTTAAATCATAAAATTAAAAAAGTTTTCAATTTTGTAGCGCTTTTTATCGTTATAATATTTACATATAATAGGTTGTTTTTGTTCTTAATTGCGTTCTTAATGCTTTTTCAAAACATTAAGAAGGCAATTATTCTTTTTTTTATATTACTTAAAATATTAAATTAGTTACCAATTTACTTTGTGGGAAATCTTAAAATGAATGGAATTTTTATTCTGTATCAAACAGTTTATTCCTTATTTCTCATTTTATTCTACATTTATCTGTACGACATTTATTCTGCATTTAATTTTGTTCTATATTCTTAATGGATATTGCTATGACAGAAAGCGAATGAATTTATCAGGAATATATTTAATTTTAAGCAGTGTTCTTAGTCACATTGGAATTATGAATAAAAAAAACTGCAAATTTTTACATTCATCAAAACCTTTGTTTTCTGTTAAAAGCGAGAAAAATCTTTGATATAATATAAAATCCCCCAGTAAGACTAGCTTTATTTCTAGTGCAGATTATTTTCTAAATGCTGTACAAATTTATATAATTACAAAACTAAAATAATAGCTCGAAAGTTCTGTTTCTAAAATTTTAATTCTTGGTTCATTTTTGAATTCAAAATTAGACTAGGCAATTTAGAAGAGCTAAAAAATACTCGAATATCCTTTTTCTAGCGGTGGCAATATTGAATTCTTTCTTGTGTATTTAAGGTCTAGGTTGCATTGTGGGTCTAAAATTTTAAGGTCTGTGTTATCGGTGAAGTAAATGATTTTCTATTCCCAACCATTTTTTTTTCGTTTTGCACAAAACACTTTAATTACCATTTTATTTTATTACTTTTTCAAATGATGAATTCAAATGAACTTTTTATCCCTATGAATCAAACATTTTTGAACGACAGTTAGGTATGGAAAATAGTAGAAACCCCGGTTGGCACCGGAAATCAACCACTTAGTTTAACAAAGAATGTGGCCTGTGTCGAAATTATTTTCTCCCAAATATGTCAATCATTTTTCATAACGACGAACTCATCATTTCCGTAATGTTGTAATAGAAAAAAAAAGGTTTATTTTTTATTTTTAGATGTTCTCGTTTATACAAATGCGAAATCTCTCTCGTGCGATAGCTGAAAAACAGTTCAACATCATGGGAATACGCTTATTTTCTCACATATTATTCTAATATGACTTCTTAATAAAAATAAACGTTAGGTCACGGAAAGTGCATTTGTGTGAACTAAACCTAAAATTCCAAATGATGGAAATTCTTCGCGTGCTAAAATATAGTTGAGAAAATTTAATTTGGAAATTGTAAGTATTTCAGCCAGATTTCTGATTTTTTTTTTTGGTAAGTAAATTTTAATTAAATTCTTTTTCACTTATCAGTACATCTCGCATAAAAAAATCATAAAAATTTTACGCGACAAAATAAAAAAGGAAATATTCAGAAATAATTTGTATTAAAGGATTCACAGGAGATTTCCTTTGAAATTGGTCATAAATATTTTCCATATTAATAATTTACAATACGCGTTCTTTTGGGTCTTTCATGTTAGAAGCCTAATAATCAGAAATTCAAAATTTTGAGACTTTTGGTGTAACTAGTAAAAAAGTATGATGACATTCGCATTTATAATCTAGCCACTGTAGCCTTTCTCCTTTCCAAATCAAGTCTCATTGTTAATAAAACAAAATTAGTTAATATTAATTGGTTCCAAAATTGTGCCGGATAATATTGATTCATGCTATGTAAAAAATAAATGTTGATCTGAAAAGTAAGTCACTATGATTTTTATGGATATAGATGATGAGCAATTTTTTATTATCAATTTCGAATCATATGTATTTTTTATAACAAAATATCAATCTTTTATTGATTTGTTAATATTACCGTTTTTACCTGCTTTTGAAACTCCGAATCGATAGACGTTAACCATTTGTTGAATTTGGCTTAACATTTACTAAGTGCCTACAACCTAAATGTTAAATCTGTCTATCGAATGTTATACAACTAAATTTCTTCATTTTCTAGCTATCGTGTTAACTTCTATTCGAACAATCAGACAGACAGACTTCCTCTAAATAAATTTTTCTCAAAATTTGACGAATATCTACAATTTTGGTGCAAAAAGAGAGCACCAAATTTCTAATTCAACGCGTTTTTATCTTCGTCACCGACGAACAGACAGTAATGCCAAAAATGTATGAAGGAGGTATGAAACCTGGAAATTCATAAAAATCTCGACATCGAATATTTTGGTGATTATGAATTTTTGACAATACTTTCTCTATACTCAATACTTCTCAACTGTATACCCAATACTTCTCGTACACGAGGAAGTATTGGATTGATGCATAATTATAGGGTGTTTGAAACATTGCAAATCGGCGTTATTGGACACTATTTAGTATGTAAAAGGAGACATAAAAATTCAACAGATAGAGTTTTAATTGATTAATTCGGAACGTAGTCACCATTTATTTCAATAAATGCTTCCATTTGCTGGAAGATGGTCGATTTTCTCCGTTCTTGGGGACAATCTTCCATGCTTTGACATCCGCCACTAAGTCATTGAATTCGACATAAAGTTTGTTCGCCTGCCAGTGTCTTAGTCGCTTTCTTTCTTTTGTGGTTTTTGAAGAGAAGCCATGATTTATCTCCAGTGATAGAAACACCCCACTCGTTTCGTGGAAGTAAATCTGTGAAAATTCGGACACGTTTGGCTTTATTGTTGCTGCTGAGTTTGTGGGAGGCACATCCAGCCAATTTCCATAGATTTCGAAGGTTTTGGGGGCAACAGACGATGGTTTAATGGTGCATATTGAAGTTGTAGATGAACATTCGAATTGGCAAGCCATCATCCACTTTCACAGCTACCAAAATTGCATGATTGTCGGAATCCAATGGCTGACATCTTCCTGGATTATATTGAAAGCTAGTGTCGCCAGATTTGAAACGGGCAAGCCATTCACAGCATCGACTTTTGCTGATTGTGTCCCCATCGAAAAGTTCGTTGAGATCGTGATCTCTACTTTCCATCCTTCCTCAACGGAATACAGCATAACAGGAATCTGATCATCGACAAGCAGTTTTATGATCTAAAGATAGAATATTTTCGTTCATAAATTTGCATTGAAACGAGCCGTTGCCGAGTATGCATAGCTGAATGGTTCTGACGCTGGATTCATAGTTAGGGGATTATGTGTTCGAATCCCAATAGACTTAAAATTTGTTTAAGTATTTTTTCTTGATTTGTTTTTCCTTTATTTCGAGTTCCAGAAGATTCTGAACCTTTCTCTAATTTACCAGATAAGTGCTCTGGACATTTCTTTCTGTCTCCGGAAAGGTATTCTGGAACTTTCCCTACTTATATGAAAGCTGTAGATCTCTCAGTCACAGTGTTCAGAGTGGAGTTAATAAATTGATTTCACTCTATTTCCTGTGTCTTCTTGAGCTCTATCTACTGGACAAATTCATAAAATATTATACATATCTATTAAAATATAGCATGGCAAAGAAAGGCCTGATAATTTTGCACCAACACAATAAAAAGGCAATGAATTAGGTAAATGAAATTTAAAATGAAATCTTGTCATCAAATGATGGATCTACGCGAAGTTTTCATTACTGTGGGTCGAAACATGCGGTTTTCTTCATTTTACTTCTTAACGAAGAACAAAGCGCGCCGCATTCCATTAGAGAGGCGATGAGAAAATTTTCCCTCAAGTTGAACAAAGAGAAGAAGAAAAAAAGTTCGCATGAGGCTGTTAAGATTGCCCGATTTCCAGGCGCTCCGTGAACGATGGATTCATCTTGCGTTGGTTGCTGCTTTTTAATGCGACATTCTTTGGTTGAAAAATTGGTTTTCGTATGAAAAAAGGGCACGAACATCTTCAGTTACACTCTGATTAACCAGAGAATTATTGGGAACATTTTTTCCTATTAAAAATCGTTATTTGAAATGTATACACGCCATAAAAAAAGCTAAAGATTTGTGGGGGCTTTTTTATGTTCACGTTTTTTTCATCACATGTCTTGTTAGCGTGTCAAACTTCTCATCATTTGGTACTCAACCAACCTGAAATGATGAATTTAGGTTTTTTTTTTTTATTTATTTGGATTGTGTGTCAGTAGTTGAATGATATCACTCGATTTGGTTCGCTCAGTTAATCCAGCTAAAATTCATGTCTCGAATTCTTTTAAGTGTAAGAGAAGTCTGGATCGTTCGCATTTTTTATAGTTTTATATTGATGAAACAATCAACAGACTGTATTTCCTTGTACTTTCTCTTATGTTTAAAATAAAATGACGCCTTTTGGGCTTCGTGGACTCTGTTGTATTGAAGAAAATCGAATGTGCATTTAAAAAGTCTTTTTTTTTCGAAATGGTCCAAATTTGACGACAGATTTAAAGTCTTAATGAAAAAATGAAAAGCAGTTTTCTTCTACCCAACTTCGGTACTGCGTTACAAGGCACGCGATTATTGTGCTACGATGTTTGTCTGTACTTTCTGAAATAGGTAAAATCGATCAGTCAAAAACGCAATGACTGAAATTTATCAAATTGGGTTTCTGATTTTATGACTGCAAATGTAGTTTTGTGTCAAGTTATGGTTTCGATCCATTGACCAGGAACACTTCTGAAATACAAATTCGCCTTTATTACAGAATATGCGAGAAAAGTTTGGGGAAACCCCTTTAACTGGTTTAATTATCGTGTTCGCAAAAACCGGGAGAGATGCATAATTAATTTATGTTTCTTCTTTTATAGAAGGCTAAAACTTAATGATTTAAATTCAACAAACGCTGTAATTCTCGTGTGTCATAGTAAATTATACTTAGCATACCAGAAAGTGCCAACGTACTTATTTGAATCATTCTAATTGAATTGCATCATTACAATTTAACAATCGTTACCTTGCATTAAAATTTATGGGTATCTGTCATCTGAAAATAGCCAATAATTAAACACCGTTTGTCCCAAAAATTTGAGAAAGCGAATTGCTTCATGGTTTACACGAGAACTTTGTTATTTGATTGCAGATGGTTTTCTAAATTTGGCTACTTGTGCTTTATTTTCAGAATGCTTTATTTCTACAGAACATTTTCACATTTCCATTTTTGAAAAACAAAACTGAGTAGTTCTCTGTAAAGCTGAGTAGTGATAAGAAATGGCCAATTATGCTGAAATGTAATAACACTTTCTATATAAATGAACTTTTTTAATTGCTTTAATCTCCATCGTCTGCTTGCATCCTTTTTCACTTAAATTGCTTAATGCTCTTCGAGTTTGAAATATTTTTGAAACAAATGCTGTTTAACGAAATATGTTTAGGATAAAATGACCTCTTTTCTGCAAACTGTAAACTATTTATAGAGACTCCATAAATAAATGTTTTTGTTTGAATCTTTTTTCATTACTGTATTTATTTTTTAGAGTTTTCAAAAATATTAAAATTGTGATAAACGTAAAAGCAACACACAGCTTTTGAAATTAAATTGAACTAATTCTTATGATGTGCGTTTTTCATTTAGTTTATGAAACCCATTTTGCTTTTCCAAAGTTTTTAAAATTTTCTTTTTAAAAATTTAAAGCTTTACTTTAAGAATGTTATGAATCAAATTGTATCTTGAGTTTAATGTTTTCGTAACAATACTCCATCAGAACTAACTTCTTTCATATTATTATTTCTGATCAAAAGAAGTTCCAACTTGGCGAGACCCTTCTGAGTTCATACCTTGAGCAATACTTACAGAATCACTCTCAAGACTTGGATAAACACAAATTCTGTGTCCATGTACTTTTCATTGAAACTAAACGGAGATTTCAATGAAATTTCTGTTATATTTCAATAACATTTTTTAATTTTCCCTAAAGAAATGGGCTGTAAAAGAAGATTATCATTTTCTTTTAGTAAAACTATAGACAACATGAAATGAATCAATACTTTAATGTATTTATGTTTATAAAATAAGTTACCATTTTAAAACTTGAGAAGAAATTTCAAGAACGCACTCGATTCCCAAAATATGGCATCCTATCAATATTAATTTTGGTATGATGGGTAAGATAATTTTGCCTTATGATAATTTGCAGATAATATTGTTTTGGAATAATGAAAATATATCTTTTGTGTAATTTTCATTCCTTTTTTTATCAAGTGATACAAAACCAACGACAACGAATAAGATATCAACGATAACTATTTTGACCTACTTCGAACTTCTTGTACGAGGGCTATTTTTTTCCAACCTCCGATGGGCTATAAATAAAAGACGGGTGAATATAAAAAAATGATTTTATTACCAAAAGTACTGCACAATAAAGGTTACTTCTCTACATAGTCCCCTTGACGATCAAGGCATTTGTCATATCTATCGACAAGCTTTGCAATACCCTCTTCATAAAATAGTGCCGCCAATGATTTGAAATGTGACAGCTTCTTTGAGCTCCTCGTCAGTTTGGAACCGCTGCCCCCAAGCCACTTCTTCAGTTCAAAGAAAAGATGAAAGTCACTCGGCGCTAGGTCGGAACTATATGGTGGGTGTTCTAAAATATCCCATTGAAATTGCTCAAGGAGACGTTCTGTTACACGAGTGCTGTGAGGACGGGCATTGTCATGGATCAGAACTATTCCAGACGTCATACCATACCATGCCTTTCGACACCATTCAAGAATAATACCATCACTCATAATGTTTTCCCCATACACTCGACTCATTCTTCGATGAATTTCCGCTGCATTATTCCCTTCTGCCTGCAAAAAGCGAATAACACTTCGCTATTCACACTTGGCGGGAGAATTAATAGAGACAGTTATGTTTACGTGACTGCAGCTGAACAAGAAATGGCATGTTGGAATTGCCAGTGACAGAGCATGTGGAAGGGGAGATGCGCAATAGCCTACTTCGCACACCCGCCCCCTGCCGCGTACCTGGCCTTCCTAATGTGCGATCGGAGGTTGAAAAAAAAAACCTCGTATATTAATTTTAAGTTAAAATGGGTTTTTTTGTAAAAAATAATAAATGTAGATTGAAAGAAAGATTAAAATATCGTCGTAGAATATTTAACATATGTATGAATGTAAAGATTTAAAATTTGGGACGCAATTTCGAAGGCAGTGAAGAAACTTTCATTTTTAAATGTTCGATTTAATCCATCTCGGGAAGGCATAATTATTTAGAAGAAGCCGCAGACACGTCCGATCACAGGGTGGCATGAAAGCAGAAGTGGGGAAGAAATTAACTATCCCTAGCCTTATTTTCCCTATCAAAATATGGTATATATTTTTTCATCGAACTTATACACCATTAAGATTCCGACAGGGATTTCTGTGCACACGCCGAAATAGAAAGAGAAACAGGGCTTTAAAAAAACTTTTTGTTAAGTCAGCAATTTTTATTCTTTTACTCTCAGCGTAGGAACCGCTGACCACACAGTTTGTCCAAGCTTCTCTAGAATTAATTAAGTAGATAAAGTAGAATCGGATCTGGAAATAAGATAATATGTTAGAATGACTTTGAGTGGTTAAATTAAAATTAAACTTTAGAAATTAATTTCGATTTAATTTAGATGTTAAAATATCACATGTACAAGGTGGCCAGAAATAAAACACCCCTACTCTGACCTCCATGAATATCGAACTACTCAGTGTAAAGGCTCAAAATTTTGTACACATACTATTCAAAATATGGGGAAACGGATTTCACGAAAAAAAAATTAGTTCCTGAAATCACCGATAGGTGGCGCTGCACAACTGGAACTATGATCAAAAGACACAAATAATAATAAAAATTAAAATGTTTATGCGGAATGGAATCCTTCCATGCTTCCTTTTTAATTTTTCTGCCCCTTATGGAAAATAAAAATAGTAAAGAAGCTAGAACTCCCGTTGTAACTGCAATTTCATACTGTAACCAGAAAAATTTGCATAAAGCATGGTTAGAAGCCATGTTCTGGGTATAAAAGAAGTTAAAAGGTGGGGAATGTCATTCTTATTAGTGATGGCTGTCACGCTGCCAGAACGCGCTTTGCTTGTGAAGTTGTTTTACGAGAATAAAGGAAATGCTCCAGCAGCACTTCGAGAGTTTCGCCGACTTAAGGATTTGCGTAAGGGACCATTGCTTCCACAAGCTCTCAGGAGAATAATCGCTCGATTCGAGGAAACTGGACATCTTGGAGTTCAGCCTGGTCGAGGACGCAAACCGGTTCGTTCAGATGTCGTTGAAGATGTTGCCACCGGTATTGTTGAACAGTCAATGGATAATGTTTTAGGCTGCAGTAGTGCACGTGCAGTGTCACGACACTTGGGTGTTCCCTATAGCACAGTGTGGAACGTACTCAGAAAAATGGTGCATTGTTTCCCGTACAAAATCCGCCCTAATCAACAATTGCTGGCCACAGACAGGGAGATGCGACTGACCTTTGCATTGACATTTCTTGCTAGAGTTGAAGTGGATGCATCGTGGCCGTGGCAGATTCTGTGGAGCGATGAGGCCCATTTCCACCTCAGTGGAACAGTGAACACCCATAACTGTCGCATATGGGACACGACAAACCCCCGTACCTTCCAAGAGATTCCACTCCACTCACCGAAAGTTACAGTCTGGTGTGGATTCACAGCCACATTCATCCTTGGACCGTTCTTTTTCGAAGAGGTTACTTCCAATGGCCTTGAGACATGTACCGTGACGGCCAACAGGTACAAAAGGATGCTCGAAACATTTGTTGTACCCCATTTGCAGCAGCGCCAATGCCTTGACACCATTACTTTTATGCAAGATGGAGCACCTCCACACATTGGACTCCCTGTGCAACAGTTTCTTCGCCAACATTTCACCACTGACAGAATAATCAGTCGCGCGTTTCCGACAACTTTGCCATCTCGTTCACCGGATCTTAATCCGTGTGATTTTTGGCTTTGGGGACACTTAAAAAACCTTGTTTATCGAGAACGTCTGATAACCTTGGCAGATTTGAAAGAGAGTATCAGTCTGCATGTGAGAAGCATCTCAGATGACCAGTTACGATCCGCAGTTGAACAAGCTGTCCACAGACTTCACATTTTACATCTTCAGGAAGGGAACCATATTGAGCAGCATTCCCTGCATCGATAACGTCCTTGTTTCATGTATGCTTGGTACTTTCAAATAAAATGTGTTTAAAACGTGTTTTTGTGTCTTTTCAGCATACGTCCAGTGGTACAGCGCCACCTATCGGTGATTTCTGGAACTAAATTTTTTTTTCGTGAAATCCGTTTCCCCATTTTTTGAATAGTATGTCCACAAATTTTCAAGCCTTTACACTGAGTAGTTCGATATCCAGGGAGGTCAGAGTAGGGGTGTTTTATTTCTGGCCACCCGGTATATGTCGTAAAAAATGTTGTTAAAGTTTTCTAAAGTGATGGATTTTTCATTGTTCTCCCTATTACCAGCAGGAGTTTTTGTAAACTGGGAAATATGGTAAATCTCTATAAATAAAAATGAATGTCTCTTGTGCGCTGCTCTCATGGTAAATCTCTATAAATAAAAATGTCTATATGTCTCTTGTGCGCTGCTCTCATCGGATTGCGATGAAACTTTGAATACTTATTACTTACACTTATTTATTCAGCTGAAGATGGGGGGAAAATATTGTCAACCCTAAAGTCTTGAATAATAAAGTTAAAAAAATAGATTTGATACTCTTTACACTTCTCTTTTATATATCACTTAATTTTGATGAATGATTATTCTTTCGATCATTCCTAATGAAACAAGACAGTTATTTCAAATTTCAAACGATATTTCCCAAATTATTTCTTCTGCGGCCGCAATGCACCAGGTACCAGCTAGTATTTAATAAATTATCACTTTTTTCAAGTTTATTATGATATGATTAGCAATAATCACCAATAATTATTCGTAATCTCCAGTTTATTATAACGTCTACAATTTACTGAGTTTAATTTTTTAAAATTAATTTGTAATTTCCATTTTTGTCTGTATAAGATTGAAGTACTTCTTTGGACATTTTAATGATGGTAACGTTTTAATTTAATTTATTTTAATTAACATTTAATGATTTATTTCAAAGATTCAGAAAATAAAGC
Organism: Argiope trifasciata; assembly: GCA_026543055.1. Classification (NCBI taxonomy): domain Eukaryota; kingdom Metazoa; phylum Arthropoda; class Arachnida; order Araneae; family Araneidae; genus Argiope; species Argiope trifasciata. The sequence continues at coordinate 197,286 of JAPMOQ010049553.1, forward strand.
ATCTAACTCTGCAAAAAAGAAGAAATAACTGGAAGTGTCATTAGGGATCTTCTTTGCGTGTTAAGAGATTTTATGTATCAGATAATGTTCCTTTTTTTCTACCAGCGTATCATTTTTGGGAAACTATCTCTGAATGTAAATACTTTACAACCGTAAAAAAATAGACATAAGTTCTAGCTTGAAGGCAAATATGTATATTTATATCTGATTTCAGGAATTTCAAAATTTCCATCACGAAAATGTTTCTGACATTTTTATTCACGTCATGTATTAATTGAAATGAAACGACTGCAAAATTCACGCTTCAGTAACATCGGTGTTCTTTTGGTCTACTGTTTTAACTAACACAACTGTATTTGAAAGCAATGTTTTTCATTTTTTAAAATCCGATTCTGCAACACTGAGGCTCTGTACATTTATGAATGATTCAGACATTATAGAAAGAAATTTTTTAATCCTAACATTTAATGTCGGTATTAAAATTTTGACCCAATAAAAAAGAATATTAAAGACAAACAGATACAGAAACCATCATCTTCATTTAAATATCTCAAATGGTGATTTTCTTTTTTCTTATAGAACCATTTATAGAGCTGTGATTATATTTTCACTCGCTTTTGTTTATTTTGATTTATTTCGTGTTTATAAAGATGTAAAGTTGAATCAAACTTTTTTTCCATTCACTTTCTGACATAAACTTTTACACTTGTGTGATCTCGATGATAATGTATAATTTCAGAATATTCGTGTTAAATAATCGAATCATTAAATTAAATTAAATTTTGATATCAATCGAGAGACGTCATCTGATGGTGAATGTATGAAAAATAAAATTTATATGAATTCATGATAGTTATAATAATGAATACTAATTAAGAAAAAAAAAATCTTCTTTTTTGGACACTAATGAGAATGCATTTTTGGAAACTGCCTTTATGAAATGCATTACAGATAAATTATTGAAAAACATTCTTTCAAAGAAATAAACAAGAAAGATGATTTTATTTATAGTATTTTTTTGTTGACATTTTTCATTTTTAAAGACATTTTTGTTTGTTACAGTGTGTTTTATTGTAATAAATTTTATTAGTGATGAATTAAATTTTAGGCCTGTAAAAAAGAAGTAATATAAAGGATATTCGAAACAGTCGCAGTTTCACAAGAAAACTTGACTTGTTTATTTGCTTCAGAAATTAGGCCTCATAAATGCATTCATATGTCTGTAAACGATAATTTTAATATAATCAGTGATTTTATAAGATGCGACACAGGCCTCGGTGGCCTGGTGGTAAGGTCTCGGCTTCAGAACCGGAGGGTTTCAGGTTCGAGACTCGACTCCACCGAAGAAACGCCATGTGAGGGGGTCTCTTGCGCGTTAAATCCGTTTGGCCAAACGTCCTCCCGCTGGTGTGGAGAAGGGGAGTGCCAGCTCTGATCTCATCATCTGATCATGGTTTAAAATGACGAGATCCTTCCTAAAATAACCCTAGCGTTGCTTTACAACGGGACGTTAGTGTAACTAAACTAAACTATAACACATGACAAGAATGAATTTCTGAATAGCATCACTGGAATGTGTTCAACTGAATTTAACAGCGACGAGGCTTTAGAAAATAAGTTGGAAGAAAGATTTCAGTTTTTATTTTCTCGTATACGAAGCATAAAATATTGCAGTCAGCAAAAAAAAAATCGAATTTGTGGTTTTGAGGAATTTTCCAAGTTTCAGACATCTCTGAATTTGAAAAACACTTTTTTAGAATTATATCTGACAAAATGACATAAATAAATTTAAAAAGTCCTGAGCTGGATTTATGAAATTTGGTATACGTCCTTTACTCCAAATTTGAAGATTTTTATCAAATTTTGAACAATTTTCCTTCAGAGAAGTCCGACTGCCCAGTTGTTCGAATGCAACCACACAAATAAACAGAAAAGAGCTGGTTTGGTGAAATTCGGTATACAGATTCAACATCTACAAGCAGATAACTATCAAATTTGAGCCAAAACCGGTTGTCTAGTAGGCGTCCGTTTTTTTTAAAAAGATGCAAAAGCAACTATTCAAAGACGTAATGAATTTAAAATATCAAATTAGATATGTCAATTCTTTATCGAATTGCAGTTTTATTTCAAATCTTGGTTGCAATCAGCTGGGAAAAATGAGTCTAAAAACACAGATTTCCCTTTATTAGAGAGAATACGAGAAAGCTTTGATGAAATAACACCTGTTGGTTAAATTTTAGATTCCGGTATTTTAAGAATTTCAAACGTATAAAAAAATAAAAAGACATGTTAGCAAACTAAAAAAAAAGAATATTGTAGATCGTTACAATATTAACGATCTCTCTCTTTTTAATTCAAAAATTCCGAAATCCTAAAATAATGATCAATAGAGAAAATGCAGTTTTCTTAAAACAAAACCCCTTCCTCACAGTCTGAAAACAAGTCAAGTGAAACAAAAGCTTATAAAGGCATATTTAACTACGTAACTTGGCATCAGTGTGCGGGCCTCAGTGGCCTGGTGGTAAGGTCTCTGCTCTGGAACCGGAGGGTTTCAGGTTCGAGACTCGATTCCACCGAGCGGGTCTGGTGCAAGTTAAATCTGTCAGACCGAACGTTCTCCCGCTGGTGTGAAAAGGGGGTTGCCAGTTTAGGTGTCGTCTTCGTCATCTGACCGTGGTTCGAAATGAGGAGGTCCGTCACCAAATAGCCTGAGTGTCGCTTGAAAACGGGGCGTTAATGTAACTAAACTAAACTCAATTGTGTCAATATAATGTGTCGATTACATTGTATAGTTTTTACTTATTTAATTTGATAAAAGTACAGTCCATTCATCCCTTTTTATTCGATTATAATCATAGCATCGTTCTTCTACTTTAATTTAATTTTTTTTTGTTGAGAATGTAAACAAAACCTGTGATTGTTTGCTAATTCAAACCAAATTGGGCGCTTCGAGACAAAATAAAATGGGTCATCGCATTATTCCTTGTTTAAAAATAGCCCGTACCTGCTTGTTCTCTTTAAGACTCTTTTCATCATTCCCCTCCGCTTCGTTTTTTCTTTTTCTTTTTACTCATCAGAATAAATGAACAGTTTATCTTTCTGAAAGAGCCCGATGAATGACGGAATGAACCGCCCCTTCCAGACATGTACCGTCGGTCATTTGAATGCATTATTGAAAGTATGTCGATCGACAAATGAGACAGAAAAGCTCAGATAATGGCAATAAATCCTTCGTGTTCGGGAGACAATGTCTTGTATTTACGAGTGTTATCGATGAGACAAATTTTTTTTTTCTTTTTCAATCGTTCACAGTTGAATTTTTTTCTTTTCTCCGCGCGTTTTGTTGCTGCATTGTTTCCGAACGGTATCATTGAGGTCAATCTGCTGCTGTTGGCGTCGCTTCTGAATGCTTTTGTTCTTGCTCTGGATGGCGATCGGAACACCAAATCCTCTTTTCAGTCCGATTTATCCTTTGAGCAGTATGAGTCCGCTGATGGCTTCAATGAATCCTAATTGATACGAGTTGATCCTAATTGACGAATGAGTTATATTTGGAGTTGGATGGGTTATTGGTTTGTATGGACTCCTAAATCACGTTTCTCGTTTCCGAGTACGGCATTAATCATTATTAAGAGCATTAACTCCTTAATAAAAAAATATTATACGAAACTAGCCACTTTTGGTGTTGCCAGATGATTGATAAATTAGGCCATTAAGTGTCAATGTGAAACGCATCTTTATATATATATATATATAAAGAAGTAAAAATCCTATTTCGGAAATCATGTTTAAAAAAAGCACTTTTTTTTAATAAGGTTAAAATAAAATATAATAAATTTTTACTTTATAATCATGTTTATAAATTATAAAATTGCTAATTTACTGGTGTAGTGCTTTTGCTGAAAATGTTTTGCAAATTAGTGATCGAGGAATACAAGAAGCGAATGCAAATTTCGCTCTTCTAAAATTAAATTATCTTTCAGATTTTGCCATCTAAAAAGGGCTTGGTGCTTTTTTTCTGAAATACCGTCCTCTGATTTTGTTATTTGTTATATAATCTATAAAATATCAGTGTTTTTTTATAAATACAGTTTCGTTTATTATTTGGTTAAAGTTAATTTATGCTATATAAATATTTATAGATGGAAATCGCAGTTATTTGGCGATTTTTCATTCAACATTATACTTTTTTTGCATTGTTGTTTATGAATACGATAAAATATATTCTTGTGATAAAATTTTACTTTATAACCTGGATTTTAAATTATAATACTGTCGATTTATTTGTGCACTGCTTTGTGTAAAATATTAACGAATTAGCGATCAAGGTGTAAAACAAGCAACGAATACAAATTTAGCTCTTTTGATATTCAATTAGTTTACTTGACATCAATCCTTGCGAAATTTTCATATTTGTTTTATTTAAGACATTCACATATAATAAACACTGTCATCAAGAATAAATGTGTTTATACTAGCTGGTACCGGCGCGTTGCTGCCGCAGAAGAAATAATTATGGGAATATTGTTTGGAATGTGAAATAATTTTCTTGTTTCATTAGGATTGATAATAAGAATAATATTTACTTTCGAATCGGAAATGACTGTATTCATTGATATGGAGTGATATTACTGGAGAAGCGTAAATAATATTAAATCTACTTTTTTATACACTGATGGAAAAAAATCCCAACACTAGGAAGGAGCTGTGCTAGATAAACGAAATTTGGTAGGCGTGTTTATACATCTGAAAGATGACGGCGATTCAAATTTCGAGCTACGTGCGTAAGTGTGGCGCTAGTAGCGACACTATGAACATGCAAATGAGGTTTGATTTAAATAAGCGCTGTAAGGTTCGTGATCGTTATTTACAGTTGAGATTTGACGTATTGGGTTAATGTTAGTCAAGGATGCCTCTGAGAAGACGATGAAGCCATTATCAACAGCTCACTGAGTTTGAACGAGGTCATGTTGTAAGGCTACGAGAAGGTGGGTTTTCTTTCCATTATATTGCTGAAAGACTTGGCAGGAATGTATCCACTGTGCATGAGTATTGGCGGCAGTGGTAAAGGGGAGGTACTGCCTCAAGAAGACCAGGTTCCGGGCGGCCACGTGGTAATACTGAGAGGGAAGACCGTCGTATTCGGCGTATGGATGTGGCTACTCGTACTGCGTCTGCAGCTGAAATTCGAGCTGCAGTTGGCACCACAGTGACACAAAGAACTGTTACAAATCGGTTACTTCAAGGACAGCTCCGAGCCAGACGCCCTGTACAGTGCATTCCACTGACTCCAAACCACTGCCGTTTGCGACGTGAGTGGTGTCAAGCTAGAGCTCATTGGAGGACGGAGTGGAGATCTGTTGTGTTTTCTGATGTTCCGCTGTCGTAACCCAACATGCTCTACAGAGTGTCGACATGTTGCCTTGGCCTGCTAGATCACCAGATCGTTCTCCAATCAAGCACGTATAGGACATTATTGGACAACAACTCCAACGTCATCCACAGCCAGCATTAACCGTCCCTGCATTGACCGCCCAAGTGCAACAGGCATGGAACTCCATCCCACAAACTGATATCCGCCACCTGTACGACACAATGCATGCACGTTTGCATGCTTGCATTCAAAATTCTGGCGGTTACACCGGTTACTAATGTACCAACATTTCACATTTGAAATGGCTCTTCTCGCCAATGGCTCTACCTGTGATCTTGAAACTTTAATCAATTAAATATGTTGCCTAGACAAATGTATTCCTAAAATTTCATTACTGTACAATAATTTTTTCTTGGTGTTGGGATTTTTTTTCCATCAGTGTTGTTTAATATTCAAGATTTTAGGGATGGTTAATTATTTTCCCCATCTTCAGCAGAAACAAATAAATGCAAGTAATAAGTATTCAAAGTTTCATCGCAATCGGATGAACGATATACAGACATTCATTTTTATTTACATAGATTTATGACAATTTGCTCAATGACATTTTTTATAGTTATTACAATTTTCAATGCTTCCGAATAAGTTTATACTGAAGTATTCTTAAATCGATGAAAGTTGTAAGCTGCAATGCTTAGAGCTGTAAGAAATCTAAGAAGTCCACCGAAACCGCGCCCTTGATTCCTGCATTGAATCGACCTTGAAATCGCAAAATTTATTGTAATCATCGAAAAGGACGTCGATCTTTTGCATAGTCAGAATGCAATAAAAGTTCGTTACATTCTGATTCTATTAACTTCAGCTTTCACTATCCTGCCTTGCATGTTCATCCGTGCAGCGTTTCTCAAAAAATAAAGTGCGTATTGCATTTTCCAGTTATTCAGATACTAGTTCGTAACGTCGCATTGTTTGGATCTTTTCTTAGAAAGCTAAAAATAGCCATTTTCAAAATTATTTATGATTTCGGCTTAAACTTATGCCGGTTACAAATTCACTTTGGAATATATAAAAGTATTCTATGAGTAAAGCAGTTAATCAGAGAATAATTTTTTTACAATTGTAAAAAAATTTAATTATTCTCGTTTTATGCACGTGTTACTTTTACTACTACAAATTTTGAATAAAGTAATTGTAAAGGTATTGGGGGTTATTTAACAGGGAGAATTTCTAATAGAATAAAGTGTATTTATTTTATAACGGTTATTCTAATCGAAGCTGAGTTCAATGTAATAACCATTTGTTTTATGTTTAGTTATATTAACGTACCGTTGTAAAGCAATACTGGGGCTGTTTTGGGGCGAACCTCGCCTTTTTGAACCGCTGTCAGATGACGAGGATGACACCTGAGCTGGCATCCCCCCTCTCCAAACTTCCACACCAGCGGGTGGACGTTTGGGCTGACAGATTTACTCCTTACACGACAACTCCGCTTTAATTGAGTCTCGAACCTGAAACCCTCCGGTTCCGAGGCCAAGACCTTCCTACTAGACCACCGCGGCCCGTCATTTGTTTTATGATTGAAAGATCTAGGGAAATATTTAATCCAATGGATATAGTAACGTGTTTTTTTTTTTTGTTGTTGTTGCTTCTCCTGCTCTGATTTGAATGTCTTTACTTTGTCAACATTTCTCCATTATTTGAATGAATTGATGCGTAATGAATAAGCTAATTAACGTAGCTTTAAATATTAATTACTGTCTATCATACATGTTTCTTCTTTGAGTTTAGATTGATCGCAGTGGATACATTTTAATTATTCCTGTTCAGCTGCTTAATGATATTTCATTGCAATATTGATATCCGATTAACATAGTGACTTCGAGGCATTATTATAGCGATTGTTTGGTGTGAACCTCTTCATTCCATTGACCCCTGACATATATATTCTCGACTGTCTTTGTAGAACGCAATTAATATTGTAATTTAGAATTCTTGAAATATTTTGCTCTTATTATACATTACACGAAATGTATTCTACTATTAAAAGTAAAATATACTTTAAATTAATATTTCGTGTCCGGGAATCGGTTTGAACGAGAGGGGTACCGACGAAAGATCTTTTTGTTGTTGTTGTTTCTATCCATTTTACGCTGTTTCTTGTTCTTATAACATTTTCAAGTCTGAGCATTTGATATATTTTTGGAAATTCGGTGTGAAGACTATATTCCGAATTTTATCCGTCTAGAAAAGGGTTTTTGAACAGGCAGACACAATACCAAAAATGCATTTTTCGAACTCAGGGAGGTGAAAGGGTCGTGAAGGCCTGGTAGTAAAGTCTCCGCTTCGAAATCGGAGGGCTGCAAGCTCGAGACCCGATTCCACCGTCGGAGCCAAAGCGCTTCCGCCGTTGTAACTTGAAAGTTTGGTGAGGGGATTGCCAACTCAAGTGTAATCCTCATCTACTGACCGTGGTTCAAAGTGACGAGGTCCGTCCCAAAATAGCTCTAGTATCGCTTTAAAACAGGAGGTTAATATAACTAAACGCCGGCGTTATGGCTTGGGGTAGCTCGTCTCCCCCGTGATTTGAGTGTCCCAGGTTCGAATCCTGGTTTGGGCATGGCTGTTCTTCCCTTGTGTTCTATCAATGAGATGCGTGTATGAAGGATGCTTGAATGGAACAGGATGCTTGCACAACCCCTGTAAAAAGGGGTTGTGCAAGCGAGTGTGTGTGTCATCTTCATTTGAGCAAGAAGTCAGACTTATGCCTTCGGGTGCTCAGGGGTCTTTACTCACAGAAGCCACTGCAACCCCTTTCTGTGTTAACACGGAAACAACAACAGTAACAATATAACTAAACTAAACTAAACAAAAAGGCCGCGGAAGCCTAGTTGGTAGAGCATGAGTCTCGAAACCGAAAGGTGGCGAGTTCTGTCCTCGTCTCGGCCAAAGACCGCTTTATTGGCTCATCGCAGTTGGGACACGTTGACTGTAAAGTCCTCCAAGCTCCCATCACAAATGATACCCCTGGGGGTACTGAGTCGGTCTCTGATTTGGATCTGAGTTATGACTGGCGGATGGATGAATGAGTCCCCCTGAAAAGGGTTGTGTCGTGTGTGTTCACCTTGACGGTGCTCGTTCACAACGAAAGACGCACACCTCTGCATTCATTCGAAAGAGCTACTCTCATTCAGGCTTGGTATGACCAAGTGGCATTAGACCGACCCCGACCCGAAACTAAACCAGGTGGTTTGAAACGTGGAGATTCTTCCTAATTTTGATTCTGAACAGTTATTATACTCTCTCTGTACTTTATTTCCTCCCATTGGTGTGGTGTGGAAAGGGGGGTGCTAGCTCAAGCGTCGTCTTCGTCATCTCACCGTGGTTCAAAATGACGAGGTCCATCTCCAAATAGCCCTAGTGTTGCTTTTCAACGGGACGTTAATATAACCAAACTAAACTGTTGCACATTAAATCTGTTAGGGCCAAATGTCCCCCCGCTGGTGTGGTGTGGAGCGGGGGATGCCAGCTCAGGTGTCGTCCAGGTCATCTGAGCGAGGTTCAAAAAAAAAGTAAAAAGAGAGAGAGAAAAGATATAGCTTTCTAACAAACGAAACGATCAAAGCTTTTATATTGAAAACGAAAAAGCGACGTCTCCCCCGAAGGGCGTTTTCAGCACGATTTCATCTCAGGGAAGATAACGCGTGATGCCCAACAGTTTTACTGGTGTCGAGAGAGGTGCAAATGATGCGCGTGCAATTCCAACAGGTGGGAGGTTGGTTTGTTTGCTCGAGTCGGGTCACGGCCGACGGAGCGGGGGTGGAAATCACTCGCGAGGAGAGCGCTTGTGTACCGAAGGATCGGCCAACAACGCTCGCTCCTCTGTTTAAACTAGGATGGGCTTTTTTTTCTCAGATTGCTGTTACTTTAGAACGATGTCTCGGTTTTCCAAAAATAGCCTGTAAATTACTCCTTTTCCTTCTCGGAGGGAATGCATTATCGAATTTGTTTGGTTGAATCCAAGTAAATCTGTTGACACGATTCATTTATTTTTGTTAGCATTTTAAAAAAATCTGTTACGGAAATTTTAATCTTTAAAGTCGGCATATTTTTTTAGTCATGAACGAAAATTTTTTAAAAAAAGTTGTTAATTCTTAATAATTATTTTTAAAAAAATCAATATTATAGAAATTTTAAAATTAAATTTTAAATTCCAGTATTAGTGAAAAAAGTCGGCAGATTTTTTAAATCATGAACAAAAGGTTTTTTTAATGTTTATTAGTATTCAAAAGAAATCCAATTATTATTAACATGTTATGTATATTAGGTATTATTTTGTAATTATCAGTTCTTAATTTTGGTAAAATATTCTTAACTACGGTGCATTGTGCGGTAATATTATTCAAAAGAAATTTTTGTTTACAATCAACGATTTATTTGGCACAACAACGATCTACTTTAATTTTCTTGAGATACCATTTTGTAAACTGAATTCGCTATCACAATTTCCAAAATAAAGACCTAGTTATTCAAACCTGATTCAATGTAACATCCATTATGTAGTATCTGACATAAGCCTAATAAAAAAAATTCCAATTCATAGTAATCAGTATCTAAATCCAAGCACCCATTTCGGATAAGATACATTTTTTTTTTTTTTCTTTTTTTGTTAATATTTATTTTTTTTTTTTTTTTTTTTTGTAAATTACTTCTTTTACTTCTTTATAAGCGTATTCCTAAAATCCTAATCATTCCTAAATCATAAGAGTAATAATCGATCAGTGAAATGAAAAAATATTTGCGGCATTGTTCCTAGTGTGTTACTGTAAAAGTGTCTTTTGAATGTAATGAAGAACCATGTAAGATTTATTTTTAAACAATAATGCGAATTTTCTCAATTCTCCTTTCAGCTTTGAATGTCATTTAAATTTTCCAAAAAGTATTTCCATAATGTCTATATATAAAAAACGCTGACAGACACGGTATAAAAATCGCTTTTATTACTTACTAGCCGCCTTTGGCGACCAGCTGGTTCGCCACGAGTAATGCGTTCTAAAATTTCCAATTAAATCATATATTTTTTAGCCAAAATTTAAGAAATAGTTTAAGTTAAAAGATTCAGTTATTAGTAGTTAAAGAGTCGGTAACTTTATTCGGAAAAACTTTTTGAGTTTAATGCTCTAATAATTTATCGATTATGCTTCCAAAATATTAAAATTGTTTTTTTCGGTGATATTGCCAAAATGTTAAATATGTTTTTTAAAGAAAGCGAAAAAGGGAAAAAAATATTGAATTAATGATACAGATATTGCAAACGGTTATAGAAATATGCCATTAAGTCGGGATTTCAATGCATATCCTGTCTAAATTCAAATAGGTTTACTGTAAATAAAGATAATTTCTGGAATTAATGATATAAATACTGCAAACGATTTCTTAGAATCCTTTGGTTTGCATTTATTTTTTTAGAAGATATCACATTTTATATTTATGTTATTTTATCCAGTTACGTGCTGAAAGTTGTATTTCTTTAGATTTGATTTGCGATGATAGTTGTTGTTTTTTTATTTGAACTTCCGGCATTGTTTTATTTTATTTTATCCAGTCACGTGCTAAAAAACATCGTTAAAATATTTCTTTAAAAATTTGTTTAAAATAGAAGTTTGAGTTATACATTAAAACACTGATACCATTAGAAAGCTAATTTTTTTTATCTTTAAATTGATGTTAAAATCATGTTTGTCCGATAATAATTTTGGAAGTTATAGCGGAAAAACGTCGAAATTTTGCATAAATTTTAATTAATTCAAATTCTAATTAAAAATTCAAAAAAAGAGCTCCGAGGTGCACATTCCCGACCTCCAAGGTATACATGTACCAAATTTGGTAGCTGTAGGTCCAACGGTCTGGCCTGTAGAGCGCCAACACACACACACACACACGCACACACGCGCACACACACACACATTGAGCTTTATTATAAGTATAGATTAAAGAAAAAAAAAGTCAAATGTATCGTCATGAAATCAAAACCATTTTTCATTTTTCAAAAACATTTTTCATATTATGATTGCCATATAATCATTTCAAATGTTTTACATCGTTTAAAAAAATGTGTAAACTTATTCATCAATACTATTTGCCAATAAGCCGGTCCTCCCTTGTGATAGGAAAGCAAAAAAGTCGCGCCCTGCCCACCTTAAATGCCTTTTCCCAGGTTGAGAAACCTCTTTGTCCGAAATGCCGCCAACATGCTGAATATATTGCCGCATTCAAACGAAGCACTGCAGAGCTGAAAGATTGCGACGCTGGACTCGTAGTCAGGAGATCATATCCCAGGAGATTTGTTTTTCCTTGATTTCGAGTTCCAGAAGATTCTGCACCTTTCTTTCATTTACCAGACAAGTGCTCTTCTCACTGTCTCCAGAAAGGAACTTCTCTCTACGTGACAATATTCTGGACTCCTTTGGGGAGAAATTTATTCTTCTCCACGTTTTTGACTTTCTTCTGCTCAACGGATTTTCGGATTGCGTTGGACAAAGTCAGGCCCTGGAGATTAGCAACTACACAAACAAAATTTATCAATGATAATAATTTTTGTGGACAAAATATTTAATAATTGTTGTAACCAAAAATATGTACTTTAATATTTTCTGCTTAAAAAAGTTTACTTCTTTTTACAAGTACATTTTTATGATTTAAAAAATTATTAGTCAGACATAGTTTCATAACATCGTTCCCTGCCACTACCCTCGCCCGACACCAGGAGCATCTATCTAATGAGATGCCCCCTTCTTTGCTATCTTTTAACGGTAGTAGAGAAGATGTCATCTAATAGCATGGATGATTTGTTACAATTACATATTATCTGTAACGCACAGGTGCGTCAGTGGCAGTGAATGTGTTAAAACAGAAAATTATTTCTTTAAAATGCAGTTATATATCGTGTAAATGCAAATGATTTTAAGGGACGCATGAACTTTTTTCTTTTGCATATTTGGAGAAGATTTTGTCACACCATTTCAAAACGACTTTTTTTTCTATGTTACAAAAAAAGAAAAAAATTAAATGTCGCTTTGTGTAAAACCAGTTTGTAGCTTACGCTTCACCAAAAGCAAACATTGAACAATTAGTCCCCGATTAGGTAATGCATGGTTATCTTTCATAAATCAACGCCACGCAAGTTTTTCGTTTAGAAATTTCAAGTCATGCAAATGCTATCCTGATCCAATTACATTATAATTCGCTAACTTGAATACCGAATTCATTGTTCTGATTTCCATCTGCCAAAACAGTTTTCTTGCACGGCATTCAATTAATTCGCAGTGTGATAAAGGGAATGCAATTACCTTCGTTAAATTGAGAATTTGAAACACTTTTTCGCTAACGTCAGAGTTAATGAGCTATTTAAATGATTAGGCTTTTCACACTAGGACAATAACCACATGCATTTTATCCACACATTAATAAGTTTTCTGGAGACGAACACGCTAAGGAACAGCTCTTCGTTTAATTTCTCAATGACAGCGTCTGCCTAGTATGGAAAGTGTACTCGAGAATATATGTTGAGATTTAAATAGTGGCCGTTACCATTCCACATTTAGTTTTATTTTATTGTAATAGATGACACCATGGGTTCTACTAAAGGCACCACAGGTCCAAAGTCTAAGACTCGTGAGGTCAAGTTTTAGAAAAGGGATCTGTGAGCATTCGCTCGGCAGACAGAGAGAGAGAGGGTCATTCGTTTCGATATCATGGTTATTTAATACGCTACGGTGGCGCATAGTTTTTCCATGGAACATTTGATTAAGCCTCACTCTTTTGTCTTCTAAATGTTATACTTTTATCTCTATTGTAAATAGCCTGTCCTAAATTGTTTTCTTTTAAATATTCATTGCTGTACATAAATTTAATTTGCTGTTTTTATTTAAAAGCTTCTTCTCTTTAATCAGTACCCCTAGACATTGATCTGAATGGGCATTTTGTCCCATCCATTCCTACATATATATATATATATATATATATATATATATATGTGTGTGTGTGTGTGTGTGTGTGTGTGTGTGTGTGTGTGTGTGTGTAAACGTGCTCGAAATTTCTCTTGTTAGTTATTGTCGAATGGCAAGAATCAAAAGTAAATAAATTACTATATGAACTCAAAGCATATACTGTAATATTTTTGTAGCTCCATGAAATTCTCCACTTCGATAATTAATGGAGCTGCAAACCATTATTAGAAATGCGATGAACAGCACTCACCAAAAACTGTTACGTTATAGAAGTTTAGTTTAATTTAGTTGTATTAACGTCCCATAGTAAAGCAACTCTAGAGTTATTTTGAGACGGACCTCGTTATTCTGAACCACGGCCCCATGAGGCTGACACCTGAGCTGGCACTCCTTCTCCACACCACACCAGTAGGAGTACGTTCGGCCCCGACGGATTTAACGTGCAAGCGACCCCCTCTGACGACGGTTCTTAGGTGGAATTGGGTTTCGAACCTAAAACCCTCCTGTTACAAAGCCGAGACCTTACCAGCAGGCCACCGCGGCGCATTTTGTTACAGAAAAAAAGACGTAAAATAAACTTAGGAACAGATATCAAAACAAAGTTTATTTGAGCAGTAAAATAGCTTAAGATTTGCCGCATGGCTCACTTACCCATGACAATGGATGAATAAATCTTCCAAAAGTATTATCTCACAAAAATAGTTTTTGTATCCTCTTTAAAAATTAAATAAAAAACTTTTTAATCAATTACATATTTTTTATGTGATTGTTTCCTGTATTTTTAATTTTAAGTGTAATTGAATTCTTTTTAAGTGCAAGTTGATTTTAAGCAAAATTTTAAAAATGTAATACGCAAATTTGTAATATGATGAAATTTAATATCTTCCGACAACGTACTCAATCGCTCGCTTTTTGCAAATATTAAAATTCGGAATTTTTTTTTTAAAAATGCTTTTTAGGACAATTATTCCGAAATATAAATTTTCACTTCGACTTTGATTTCGTGGTATATACGCTTTTAATTTTGCATGCTTCATCATTTCTTTTGATTTGCTCAATTAAATTCATATTTTTTGGTCTTATCAAATACTAAGATGAATTTTTTAATGTGCCTTCCTAATTAATATTTGACAGACTGAAAAGTCAATCTTTACGAACAAGATAGCCACCAAATATGACTATTGTATTAAAATTTTTGCTAGTTCGTGAATTAGCGTATGTGCCAAAATTTGTTTGCTTTAGATCTCTTTGGTGAAATTCTAAGCTATAAAACTGAAACAGTTTTTGCTAGTCAAATAAATAGATTGTGTGCCGGCGTTCTCTCTTTGGGATAGCGTGTCTTCCTAGTGTTCTGGGCGTCCCGGTTCGGGCAGGGTTGTTATTCTGTGTTCTAACTGTGAGTAGTGTGAAGTCCATCCCCCCTTGTAAAAAGGGGTTGTGCAAGCGAATGTGGAGCATGAAGTAGCTAAGTCGTACTCTTGGCCCTAGTTGGCGCTGCTGAAAAACCAGGGAAGCTAAATTAGGCTTAAATTCGCTGACAGCGATCAGCGGGCTTGTCAATGACAAGTGCCATTGGAAACAGCAACATAGATTTTGTGAATATGAAAACAAAATTTTTTTTGCCATTTAGATGAAAATTATTTTTATTATATAATTATCCTCTAACTATCATAAGCATTTTGAAAGTATTTTGGGTACATCTAATTGGAAATAGTGAGTTGGCTACTTTTCAGTTTTCAATTTTGTTCAGCTGTCAGTTTTATTCATCACGAGATTGGATCGGTTTTATTCATCATGAGATCGCATGGATCGGTTTTATTCATC
>JAPMOQ010049553.1:212499-257805 GCA_026543055.1 Argiope trifasciata
GATCGGTTTTATTCATCATGAGATCACATGGATCGGTTTTATTCATCATGAGATCACATGGATCAGTTTTATTCCTCATGAGATTGAAACAGTTTTATTCATCATGAGATCACATGAATCGGTTTTATTCCTCATGAGATTGGAACAGTTTTATTCATCATGAGATCACATCTTACACGAGGCTTCACGCAATAGAATAAGTTATTTTTACATTCTCATCTAAGAACCATGGCGAGAACATTCGAACTTAAGATTTCGAATCTCCACTTTTCAGACTTCTCTGAGTTCAAAAAACCTTTTTTTTTTCTTTTGTATCATGTGTAGCTGTGATAAAAGTAACTGAAAAGTGCTTTTAACCAGACGATCGACATTCGGTTTACACAAATTTGGTATATAATCTTTATTCCCAATCTTACATTTCTATCTAGTTAAAAAAATGCTTAACAATTCAATGCACAGATTTAAATTCGATTTTAAACATAAAAGAAAATTATCTTCCGCATGAATTAGCTTTTCTTTGATAACATATCTGTTGAAGATTTCATTGATGCGCTTCAATGGCGGATTGTATAGAATCACTCAACTCGAAATTTTTCACTCTTGAATACCCGTATGTTGAACGGCGTCGGAAATCGATCAGAAAACGTTTTTCATCCGAATGAAAACAATTTCTTTCCGCATCTTAAACGGTTTTCACTGTAACGGCAACATCCCAATTGTTTTCATGCTTCATTTGGGATATAAATGTTTAACAGCCCCTTCGGAATGACTCATTGTTCCGTGTTCCTGCCTTCATCGGCCGAGAGATGGTGTTCCTGATTCATGATACATTTTTTAATGACCGCTTCTTTGCTTTTTGCTCCTGCTTCCGTATATATATTCTGCACAGTATCGTATCTTTATTGAATGAAATGAAACGATACGTATGAAATATTATTTACAAGCTGGTACCCTGCGCGTTGCTGCCTCGGAAAAAAATAATATTAAGTGCTTTCATTCAATAATTTGGCAATGTTTTATGGACAACACTTTGGCGGGTAAGCTTCAGAGTTTGATGTAGACGAATTATTTTAATTATAAATATATACACTCAATTTCATCCATCTAAGTCTTCAGATTTTTAAATTATGTTGTTATAGGAGAAATGGACGAAAGAAGAGACAATCCTCTCACATCTATATTTATTAGTTGACCATAATTTGATATGAATCTGTATATTTATCGAAAAGGTTGCGTAACAAATTTCATTTTTGTTGCTTGTTGCGTTCACAGATCGGAGGTTAGTTTAGTTTAGTTATATCAACGCCCCGTTGTAAAGCAACACTAGGGCTATTTTGAGACGAACCTCGTCGTTTTGAGCCTCAGTTTGATGACAAGAACGACACTTGAACTGGCAACCCCCTCTCCAAACCTCCACACCACAACAGCGGGAGGACGTTAGGTCTGGCGGACTTAAAGTGCATCCGACCCCTTTACGCGACGGCTCTTCGGTGGAATCGGACCTTGAACGGGCAACCCTCCGGTTCCGAAGCTGAGACCTTACCAACAGGCCATCGAGGCCTCAATTGCGCAACAGACCTCCTTACACGATAGATCTTCGGTGGAATCGGGTTTGGAACCTGACTAGTTAGTTTCGAGATTCCGAAGCCGATACCTTACCCCCAGGTTACCAGGGCCTTTCACAGATCGAGGGATAAAATTCCTAAAATATGCTCATTCCATTCTTCAAATTTATATTTTTGATGCTCATAATACTTTCCAAACGTTTTAAACGAAAAAGTATTAATACTATTGGTAGAGTTGTATATTTATGAATTTTGAATTACATTTAAATCTTCACGAACTACAGATAACTCATGGAGTCCATTCTAGTGGAAGGTTTCTGTGAGATCGCTTTGTTGACAGGTGGATTTTTTTCATTGTGCTGTTGTGACATTGAACTTTTCGCCAAGTAACTTTTGAGTCACCCGAAACGTGACTCGGCAGTTCCCATCCGTCCTAGGTCACGTGACACGATCAGACTATCTGAAAAGCGCTGAGAGACCTGGCGCATCACGCAATATGCATAAGGTATAAAATGCTGAAGCCCAGAAACCGCTCTTTTCGCTTTTTCAGAACGGGCAGGAGTCAAATACTAATACACTGAATGTTTTACCAGTGCTTCAGATTGCCTGAAATGAGGGCTTTTAAGTTGCACTGAATTCAGTGTTTTGAAAAATATGGAACTGCAAATTATTATGTGAAAAATTCTGAAGAGTATTCTCCCCAAACTTCATTCAGTCGAAAGAAACAAAGAAATAAGAGCCACTTCAAAAGTTTAATCTAGAAAAAAAATTAGCTTTTATTATCTCCGTGTTGTCATACAGGTAAAAGCACAAATTCTTACTGCTAGCCAAACGTAGAACAGTGTAATTTTCAGTACATGACTGTATGAAATAAAAAATAGTAGGAAACGGGAAAAATAAATGTAGGAAAGAGAATATGGCGACGTTTAAAATATCTGTATTAATTTAATGAACTATTTGGTGTCATTCCAGGCAAACAAGACGATACAGCATGAAACTAAGTGAAGTAAAGAATACTGTTTTATGCAGTTTGAATCAATAAATGTTTTGATGAATTTTATATTTTTGTACGGACCTTGGGTGTTATATCTATGGTACTCATGATATTTATATTATAGGGCCGTACTTATAATGCATTGGATGTATAATTTTATACGGTTCTATGAGCTATATTTTGTAAAATATGATTGAAACACTTGAACAATAAAATTTTAGATTTCCAAAAGAAGACTTTTCGCAACTTTTGTACGCTACTGACATGCGGTTAATACTCCAGCATCACGTACTCATGTATGGAAACAAGCCTTCCTGACTTTCGCAACCATCATCCCCAACTTTATGCGGATGGTGAGAGGGATATCTGTCTGCGTCTTCACTGGGACCGTGCCATGGGCCGTGACTTTTTTTTCATCGGATAAAATGAAAAATAAATTATGCATTAGTATTTAATGGATGCTCGTTCAAGGATTTTCGCGGTTTTTTCCCGCTTCATTAAAATCATTCTGTACATAAATGTTGCGCATAAGCAGCCTTTTGTAATAAATCCCTGTTCAGGTCAGACTCACGAATGCAGCAACGTACCTGGATCCTGAGGGCACATGCGGCCTGTTTTTTAAGAAAGATGTAAACTCTCTCGTTGCAGTAACGGACTGCCCGCTCCCTTTAGTAGAATGGAAACAGGTTTCTCTAATTTATACCAAAGAAAAAAAAATCCTACATTACTTTCAAATGTTTTATTTTTACACTTTTGCTTTTTTTTTAAAGAATTTGTCTCTATTGATTATAGTTCAAGACCAAAGTTCGAAATGAAATTGTGTCAGTGTACAATATCTGCGACAGTTAGTTTTAAAAGCTTTTATAAGAGATTCTTGTCTGGTTGTGCTGCGAATAATAACATAAAACTAATAGGCATGAAACGGGATTGCAAGGAAAAAAATCTCGTAAATATTTATCCTCAAGGAGTTTAGTTTAGTTATACTAACGTCCCGTTGTAAAGCAACACGAGGGGTATTTTGGGATGGATCTCGTCTATTTGAGCCACGGTCAGATGATGAGGAGGACACCTGAGCTGGCATCCCCTTCTCCAAGTCACACCAGCTGGAGAACGTTTGGCCACGACGGACCCGCTTACACGGTGATGCTTCGGTGGTATCGAGCCTCAAACATGCGATCCTCCAGTTTCGAAGTCGAGACCTTACCACCAGACCACCGCGGCCTTATCCTTAAGGAACTTGAGAATATACGTCTTCTCCAAATTGTGTTCTGTGAGGTTTTCAAAAACAGAAATAGAATCTTTGCGACTTCCTTCAAGCACTTGATGCATGTGGACTCCATGAGAAGCTTAGTTATAAGATTATAATTACTTATAAGACTTATAAATGGCATAATTAGAGTGTAAACGAAGCTTCCATCAAAGATGTAGAAGGAGGACTTATGAAACTCAAATATATCTTTTTCATTAATAATGTGTTTAGGTCATTTTCAGTTTTGTGTAATTATGTGTTTCATTTTTTGAAATCCTTAACACTATCAGTACTGAAAGGCCCTTAAATGTCTGTTCAAATGAAATGACGTTGGACGATGTTTGGATATCACTGCGAAAATACCTTCTTGCTCTCCGTTAACCATGATTGGTTTAACGTGCTTTCTTTGTCCTCGCCCAAATGTGTTTGGAGGGCAGAAGAGTTTTCGGTGAGCCTTCAAAAAAATTCCTCGCTTGCATTTCCTTCCATTTTGCAGGTTCCTCAAGGCAACCATCTTCACGTCAATTATTTTATCATTTGGAAAAGCAACAATAATTAAATTTAATCTTTCCATTGATGCCATGCTTTTCACAAGCATGATCCATTGCAGATGAGTTTCCAAGTCGGAGAATCAAATGATTTTTTTCCCTCTAGATTTTTGCAAATATGTTTTATGCAGTAATGGCAGCATCCATTTCCGTTCGAAAAGATCCCCGGCATGAAACAAAGGTGACGCCGGGTGCGGTGATCCGAAGAGCGCCGGTGAACGGTCTCCTTTCTGGCCCACAGCCAGCTGCCTTGGGTCCTCTTGGACGGACGTAATGAGATTAGAGGAGGACCTTCATTGCTATGCGAGTGGGATGTCCACTAGAGATATCGGAGAGCGCAGTGTAAATGAAGGCTTCTTTTGGAATACAAACTGTTTTTAAAGATATCGATTCTAATATGCTAAAATAAAGAAATTATTTTTATTTTAATGACTTTTTGAAAGTACAGACGACAGGCGCTCTATCCCTTGTCAGATTTGGCACAAAATTTGATAGGTGTATACAATATAGATATTAGTGTACCAAATTTTATCCATCTAGCTTTCTTTGCTTTGTAGTTATTCTATTAATTGAACGGCCGGGCAGACGAAATTCATCTGGATGGATTTGACTCAAACTTTGATTGCTGTATACAATGTAGACATTAAATTTGTGTTCCAAATTTTATTCATCTAGCTTTCTTCGTTTTGTAATTATCCTATTAATTGATTGGTCGAACAGACAAAATTCTTCTGGATAGATTATGCTCAAAATTTTGATAGGAATCTAGCAAATTTCATCCATCTAGCTTCAAAATATTTTTGAATTATCCTTGCCACTGACAGACAGATTCCAAAAACCTGTTTTTCGAATTTAAGGAGGTATAAAACATAAATTCTTTAAAAACTTGAATTCGAAATTTTTGATTATTACAATATTTTCTTTGTATTTCATGTGTCAGAAAGAAAAGCCGAAGGGCTTCTGAGGAGAATAGTGTTGTAAAGCGCTCACAGCTAAAAAAGGTTTTATTTGAAGCTTAAACTTTTTAATTTATAAGAAAATTCGTCATTGTTTTTCAAAGTGCTTCAGCCATTGTTCGTTTTCTGTTCTTTCATCTTATATTTGTTCTATGAAGAATTTTTTTCCTTCTTAACCTTAAACGGCAGTGATTGTTTCGTCATTCTAGAAGAAAAGTCAAAAAGCCATATTTTAAAGAAAGCAAGAAAAACTATTTTTTTTTAATTTATTTTATTTTTAAGTATTTCAAGTTTTTTTTCCTCTTATATAATGATATGAAAAAATTTAGTAATACTATCTGAAATATTAAAATCGGTAAACAAGATAATAACAGAGCCATCTGTTTCTTTGTCTGTCTGAACATTCTTGGAATATTCTTGTTCTTTTTCGAACGTTTCTGAGCATGAAAACACAGGATGCCAATTTCATGCATTTATATGAGAGTAGACGTAGTCGATAAATTCTCACTCCTTATTTTGTATCCTTCGCTGACTGTTGTAATCGTGGTAATTTATGCAGCATTTGTCTTTTGAAATTTAACTTTGAAATCTTTGTCAGAGATTATTTTACACTAACTGATAGAAAACGAAGTGAATTTTAAAATGATTTTAAAAAATATTGTTAAATTTAGCGACATTGTAAGATAAAATCTCCTGTCTGATTCAGAATTGTTTAAATTTTTGTAGAATATTTCTAATTTCAATAAATGCTTTAAACAAGATTAGCTCAATTGGATCAAAGCTGAGGGAAATATTAATTAAAGAGAGAATATTGAATGAAGTTTTCAGAAAATTTTGAAAAAAAGAAATGCAGTATTCCCAGTTGAAACTCTATAAATAATTTGGCTGAATCTCTTTCTATTATTTATTTTGCTATAAATGTTTCTTTTTAAATACGTAGTAGTTTTAAATACTTAATCCATAGCTGGATTAGATCGATCATTTTCAAAAATAGAAAGTAATTAAAAACCATCTGCTATTTCAAGAGAGACTGAGAGATCTTGCCATTTATTTCTATTAATCGTTTGCAATATTTTATTACTGAGAGATCTTGCCATGTTGAAAGTACTATTTTACAAAAAATAGATTTAGATTTACGGATAATCAGTTTTCTAAAACAAAGACAGAATAGTTTAATTTTTATAATTGAACTCCTACCAAATTTTGAAATTATTTTGTTTAAAATTGTTTCTGTTTATTTGTTTATCATATGAAAATAGATTTAATCTATTAGTATAATTTTATGTTAATAAATAATTAAAATAAATAATTTACTTATCTACATTTCTCTTTTTAGCTATATGTATTTAATATATTAAGCTTATTGTACATGTAAATTAATTTGCTTCTGATTATACGATGATAATGTTAAGCAGCATATTTGATATTAGATATATTATTTCACTTTGCTTATAAAGTTATGTTTATCATGTAAATATATGTATAATTCTTTAATGAATGTGTTCGAATGTAGGTTTATATATATAAAAAATATTTGTGCGTTTTCTAAAAATTGAATGTTAAAAGAAGTTTTTTCCAATAATAATATGTCAATTTTTTTTTTTATTTCAAGTGTGCACCATAAGTTATTTCCAATTTATATTGCCATTGTATGAAAGTCATTAGATAGTTACACGATGATGCCTCTAAGGCTTTCACGAGAGTACTGGTATATTTTTTTAGATAATTATTTATTATTAATACTCTTTTACATAGACATGAATTAAAATGATTTTGATTATCATTTATTTATTCTTAATTGAAAAGTGGACTCTATATTTCGTCAACTTTTAATTAAATGAGCTGTTTAATGATTGGCTGATTTTTTTCCCTTCTTCCTTTCCATTCTGAAATTCATGAATTCAACAATTTGTAAATTTACTAATCATTAATCACTGATATTATCCATAAATATCCAAATTCTTAATGATGGAATGGCTTCTAACTTTGCGAACGGTAAATGGATCTTTTATTTATAAATTATATTATAAGAGGGATGCATATTATACCAGACAACGATTACAAAAGTTGTCCATTGTTCCGTGATGCTTAATTATGTGTAAGGTTGCCTATTAACGTCTTACTAATGCCTTCTTTAGAAAAGAATTTATTTATTCTTAACGAATATCCTTACTGTATTCGTGACTAAATGTCAACATTTTGCTCTATATAAATGTTTGGAATGTCTAGATATTTAATTAGTTTAAATATCTAGATAAATAAAATCGTGTTTTTTGAAGTTCAAACTCAGTGTTGGTTTATATATTTTTTAATTTTTTTTTTGTAGACACAGGTTATATGTATTCATATATTAAAATATAACTGGAATGATTCGTTTTATCCTTGAATTTTTTTTATTTATCTTAATTAATTTTTTAAAACTTTCTGCTGATTATTGAGAAAAAACCAACGTTTAATTATCATCTATTAGACTTTTGATGAAAAAATATCACTTATGATTTGTTTAAAAATATCAAGGACAGAAAATGCTGGTGAATGACCGTTATAAATGGTGTTATAAATGTGATAATGTTTCAAACGTTATAAATGTGAACCGTTATAAATGATGAGCAATGACTGATTCATCATTTTCTGTGTAACAAAAAAAATATTTCATCTCATGAAGCAGCTGTTCACATTCCCAAACTTCCCAATTTACAATCTCCGATCGTACTTTTCGCTTTTTCGTTCCTGTATCCATTTTCCGAAACCCGTCTCGTCGCCCACCGCTTGGCCCCGTAACCCGAGGGGGGGCCCTGCGCCGGGAACACATCTCGTCGTGCAAAACAAAGCCTTGGGGCATCTCTTTATATCCTGCTGGAAATGGGTCAGCGTATTCCATAGCTGTGACTTTCAATTAGTCACGATGTCGATTTTCATGGAGTGGCTCTTAAATGGCTATCAAAGAGTTCGAACCGAGAACGATTGCCCGATGTCATTCCGAGCAGATTAATTTTTAACGATTCCCCTCTCCTTTTCTTCATCCATGGCACGGGGCCCTATTTATGGAAGCATCGTTTGTCCGAAATGGAATCAGCTCTTGGGCATTGTGTCCAATGATAGGCTATCCATTTCGAGAGTTTTTGTTATGCGTGATAGTTAACTAAATTTTACGCTTCAACATCCCAGACATGTCATTAAATGCAGCGAGGAGTTGTTTACGAGGGCCAAATCAACCTATTAAACGTCTTTAAAATAGCACTCTATCTACGATCACTTGGGTTAATAGTTATTGTCTCGAATGTGGATGGTTAAATGATTTACAGTCTCCGATGAAGTAATGCCCATCTGACGTTCTGGGATGGTCTTTTTTACGAGCACTGGCCGAAGAACAATACATACGAATGTTTTCATTCCACAATGACAGCAGATTAGAAGAGGCATTGTTGGTATGTTGCCTTTGCCTGTGCTAAGCGCACGCTTCGGCGATAAGACGAGACAGTTTTGAATTCAATTCTCAGCGTTTATGCACTGCCATTTTCCTATTATTGTTTTTATTTATGTTCCCGAGCGTTGCGTGCGTGCGCGAGCAGGCAATAAGAATGCTTAAGTGAGTTCTATCGTAGATGCATCTGGCAAAGTGAAGCTTTGAAGAGCCAGAATAAGTTTCAATTTATCATTTGAGATTTATCTGAAGCGTAGCAGTTTGGATAGATACGTAAAGCTTTTGTGGGATTTATTTTTAGTAGAAATGTTATTGACTAAAAGATTTAGATCTGCATTTTAGAGTGTTTCGAGCTGTTCAATATTGTTTTCACTTTACGGAAGTGATATATTCACTTCAGCTCATCGAGATTTTTTAAAATATAGATATCTAAGTTTAACATGCACTATCATTTTGTGAGAAACAGATCCTGTTAATTCACACTTTTATATTATACAATACTAGCCGCCTTTGGCGACCAGCTGGTTCGCCATGAGTAATGCGTTCTAAAATTTTTAATTAAATCACATATTCATTAGCCAAAATTTAAGAAATAGTTAAAGTTAAAAGATTCAGTTATTAGTAGTTAAAGAGTCGGTAACTTTATTCGGAAAAACTTTTTGAGTTTAATGCTCTAATAATTTATCGATTATGCTTCTAAAATAATAAAAATGTTTTTTTTCTTTCGTTGATATTGCCAAAATGTTAAATATGTTTTTTAAAGAAAGCGAGAAAGGGAAAAAAATTATTGAATGAATGATACAGATATTGCAAACGATTATAGAAATATGCAATTAGCCGGGATTTCAACGCATATCCTGTCTTAATTCAATCAGGTTTACCGTAAATAAAGAAGATTTGTTGAATTAATTATTTAGATATTGCAAACGATGATACAAACCTTTGCTTTGCATTTATTTTTTTAGAAAATATCTCGTTTTATATATATTTTTAATTTTATCCAGTCACGTGCCAAAAGTTGCATATCTTTAGATTTGATTTGCGATGATAGTTGTTGTTTTTTTATTTGAACTTCCGGCATTGTTTTATTTTATTTTATCCAGTCACGTGCTAAAAAAATGGTTAAAATATTTTTTTAAAAATTCGTTAAAAATAGAAGCTTTAGTTATGCACGAAAAAACTGATACCATCAGAAATCTAATTTTTTATTCTTTAATGGATGTAAAAATCATGTTTGTGCGATCATTTTTTCGGAAGTGATAGCGGAAAAACGTCGAAATTTCGCTTAAATTTTAAGTAATTCAAATTATAATTGAAAATTCGAAAGCAGGGCTCCGAGGTGCACATTCCCGACCTCTAAGGTATACATGTACCAAATTTGGTAGCTGTAGGTCCAACGGTCTGACCTGTGGAGAGCCAACACACACGCATTGAGCTTTATTATAAGTATAGATAATTAACATTTTTCACGTGAGGCTGTCTAAAAGGATTTCATTTGTTAAGTGTTTTCTGTCTAGCAAAGTTTTAAGTTTAGCTAATGGAATAATTTCAGGAAATATTTAATACTTCCGTCGAATAAATTATATTTGGAAGAATTACGATTAAAAAAAAATATTATTGTTGTCGAACCAATAGGAAATTTGTATGTACATTCTCACCACATTCTTCTCCAAAAATTCAATTAAGATTTTTTTTAGAATTTTGGGATATTAAATATTTTGACAGAAAGGTTACTGAAATTCTTGTCACTTCAAATGTTCGTGTTCTGTTCTGTTTTGGGCGAGGCTCATATTTTGAGAACTTTTTATTTTCTTATAAAATAGTTTCCTAGTAAGAATTCGCTTGAATAATGCTCAATAATGATTTTTTTTCAGATAGTTGAAGCAGAGTATTTCAACTGAAATTGTTTAAAATTATTCATTAAAATTTTTATTTCTTTGTAAAACCCGCTAAAACATTTCATTCACTAAAAGAATTTCTTCTAAAATCATGCTTAACTTCTGCTGCTGTTTCGAAGCATGATAGATTCGTGTTATGCCATACTTTCCAATAGGGTTTAAATCAGCTTTGAGAATTGAGGCTAGTTATAGTTAAATAATTATTTTATTAGAATTTTATGCAAAATGACTGGAATGACTATTATGAAATTCATTCACAAATGTCATATCAAATTGATTAACTTAACAGATACTTTAAAATAAATAAACGTTTTGTTACTATGTTAATCTATACAAATAAAAATGAATGTTTGTCTGTATGTCTCTTATCTAATATGTAAAATATATTTTCGTATCTATTTACCGCATCTATTAATCAAGGAGTAACCTCCAAATGACTCGCCAATTAGACACTACAGATTCAGTATAAGATGCTAAATTGAAGCTTCACGTTAATATTTCGTAGCTATTGTACGTAAATGCAATGTTTCTTTGAGGTAATAGTTTTATTAGAGAGTTTAATAAAATTTTAGCATTTCTTCTGCTGCAGCAACACGTCGGGTACCAGCTAGTAATTTTAGAAAATAAACTATCTTCGTTCTAATTTTTCCTTTTTAAAGTTTTAAAGGTTTCTATCGTCACATTTAATTAGGAAAAAACTTGTAAATTCTCTCATTTTATTGTTTTTATTTATCCCTTTAAATTTTAAATTCAACATAATTTAATTTAATTTATAATATCTATGGTTAATATAGTCTAATAGTACGTTATGTCTCATGTTATACCTTCCAATGTTGAAATGTTCTTTATAAGATTTCAGAAATTATTTTACTTCATTTATTCGAAGCAAATTCTTTAATCTCTACACCACGGGTTCCTAACGTGGGCGATAACGATCCCTTGTGGGCGTTTGAGGTTTTTAGGGGGCGGTGAAAGACCCAGAGAAAATTAGGGGGCGTTCATATGGCACGGAGGGGCGTGAGAAGATTAACCAAATACAGTCTACAATGACTTCAAGCAACAATTCCCGGGCATTTTATACATGGACATGCCAGACTGGGTTTTGGATATTTTTTTTCAATGTCAACACAGCAGGATCACCTCAGTTAGAAGAACTGACGAGAAGTGAGGAATTGATAATTAAATTTAAGAATGGGTACCAAAAATTTTGACTTCAGAAGTCGATTTCGCCACTGCATTTAGGATTACTGTCGATTGTCCAACGACTTTTGATAGCATTCCCATCTTCATATTTAGCAGAACGTGGATTTAATGCTGCTGCAACATTGGTAACGAAAAAGAGAAATCGGCTCCATGTTACTGAATGCGGCGAATAACGAATGCTTTTTAAGTGGAATCGAGCCTGATATTAAAAAGCTCCTTAAAATGCATCAAATTCAGCCTTCTCATTAGTTAAATTGGAAATTCAATGTCTTTAAATTTTAATAAAAATACTTTTTAATATAATTAAGTATGCGTTTTGATTATTCTCTGAAACTGTCAATTTATTTATTTAGAAAGGAATAGTTTATTATGAATTAATTCACATCATCAAAATCCCTGCCTGTCTTTATATCGGGTAAGCTGAAACTATTTTAAATAAAGAAGACATTCAGTAGCGTTTCAATTCCAACAATATTCTATCCATTAGTAATTTTTTTATTAAATTCTTGCTTTCACCATGCATTATGTACGCTCTTATTTCTCTGTAGTGGGAGGGGGACGGTATTGAAATATTCACTAGAAAAAGGAGCACCAGTTCGAAAAAGGTTGGGAACCTCTGCTCTACACGATGAATTACAGTTTGCTTTTGAGCAAAGAATTAACCCTTTGAAGGATGGGGTCAATGTACTCAACGGCCAGACAGAGAATGCTTACCACCGTATGCCTTTTAAACGAACCCACTTGGAAGCGCATAACAGGATGAATAAAATAGTTTCACACTTTTTGTTGACCATAGTGCCTCGGAAGCACTTAGTTCCACCTCCTAGATACGAACGCGTGCGTTACAATGCATGGCATGAGTTAATTGATTTCATTTTCAGCTTTCCCGGGTTGTTTAGGTTGTAATAACGGGATGAAAGCTACGCATCTGCAATCGCTGTTAGATCGCTGATGTTAGACTGGCAAATATCAGCTTTTCGCCAAATGAGTAAAACTTTCCTTAACGCCTTTATAGGAATGACATTTATATATTGGAAATGATTTTAAAAAAATACTCTTTATTAGATGTTAGATATTTTCTTTATTAGAAAACGAAACGAAGCACAAATGAAGTGTATTAATTTTTTTAAAAGATTGTTATAATATAAATCGAAAACGATAAAAAAAATCCTTTGTTTATTAGATTTTTTTTTAAGAAATAAGACGAAATGACTAATGTATTAATTTCCTTAAAAAACAGTTTTTAATGTCGAATAATTAAGAATTGTAAAAGAATAAAACAGATTTTATTATATTAACATAATTTATTTCTAGAGTGAAAAAAAATCATAAAAATGTTGAAGAAGAGAATCTAATGAATTTATTTGACTAGACAATATGTTATGTTTTTTTTACAGCTAGACTATATGTTTTTGAATATTATTTTCTGTGACTGCTAATTCGGTTCAAAATTTGATACAAAGATCTGAAATTTTAAATTCAAGTTATCATATCAAAATTTATGCATCTTAAGTAGTAGCGTTTATGCCTTTATAGCAGTAATAAATGAGCGTTTCTATTGTCGATTTTTTTAGTCTAAAATCTAATTAGTATCTACAATTCTATTATTAATATACCTCAAATGTCACCTATCTAACTTGTTTTTCATGTAATGAATTCACATATATACAAGTGGTGGACGGATGCATTACATCCAGCATTTTATTGAAATCTTTGATTAAATAAAATTCCTATGAACCGATTTCTAGCTGCTTGTTGCTTAGAGTTCTTGCATTAAAGACAGGCTAAAGCAATGTATCTTTCGATTTTAGAAAGATGCCCGGCGCCCAGAAGTCGAGGCTGAGGCTGGGCTCAAATGGACTTGCAAATCATGAGCTGTCTACTTTTATCTATATCTGATGTAATTTTTTTTTTCAGTCCTTTACAGTGCGAGTTACTAAATATAACAAATACTGAACCCTCTTTCAGCAAATTAATATTAAATAAAGGATGATCAGTGGTCAAGCATATGGGTGTAATGCTTAAACGCTTTTGCTATACCAAGTATCGAAAAAGAAATGGGGAAAAAAAATGTCATTTTTCTTGGAGTAATGAATAGCAGAAACAAAATCACGCACATCAAATACATATGCAAATGTTCAGGTTATTATTATTATTTATTTTGCTAAAAATGTAGGGCCCCAAATGGTTTCTTGCACCCGGGCCCTTCATAGAGATGGCCGGCTCTTGTCCTGCGAAACGCTTGCAGAGGAAAGCACTTTCGACTTTCTCGAATCCCAAATGCAGGTGTGTGCCCCGAAGGCGGTTGTCTCTTTTCAAAAAAGTGCCGTGCCTTTCCGTATTCAGGTGCATGTGCTCTCTCTCGGCGTTATAAAATTCCCATTCGATCGGCCTTCCGCCAATTTCGTTTTCTCTCCGAGGCCGGACAATGCGGAACATCGGCGCGCGTCCGTTGAACCCGGTGGCTGTCGATTGTGCGAGAGCGCTTTTCGACAGCGAAGGTAAAAAAGAGTAAACGATTGTTTTGACACGTATTGCAACATCAACACGCGATTGGCGAGGGAATGTTGACCACTTGGGGGACACGCTTCACTGTGATTGCGGCGATCAAAAGATTTGCGAAACGCTTTGAAGAGCCGCGAATTCCCAAACAGTACAAAAATGTGGTTTTAGCTTGAAAGATTGATGAGCCAATCAGATTTTTTTTTCAGTGTTCGAATTCTGAATGAGGATGAAATTATCGTATCAACCGACTGTAATTTGGATAGGGAACTCTGGAATTCGAGCTATCTGAAAGTACACCAGCCGAGTTTGGCGATGGCTGGTTGGTAGTTGAGTTTTTTTGGCACAAAAGTCAAATGTGGCTGTACTGCGCCAAGCGTATGGTATTATATAAAACTAGCCGACTTTGCCAAGTAGCTTGTTCGCTCAAAAGGTTTACTTTTTAAACGATTCATACGGAGTAGTTAACTCGTAGGTTTATTCATCTGGCGACGATTAAACCTATTTTAGTGCCACTTATGCTATTTGAAGCCTATTTTTTTCACTGACTCAATGAAATATCAGCTCTTCCCCACAACAGCTTTTAATTATATTTTATTTCTCCATTCATCATCGGAACATTGAATCTCGCTCCGCTGTAAAAATACTCATTGAAGTAGTCTGTAACTTTCGTATAAAAATTTGTTTATATTTTTCTGTTGCCATTCACCAATAAGTAAAAAAAAGTTGTTTCTGCGCCACTTATGTTAGGGTTTTATATACTTAGAATTTATTAAAATTGTTTTTCTGACTCAAGAATTATAGTAAATCCAATTTTAAAAAACTAATTTTCAAAAATCAACCTTAAGAAACTATTTTGAAACAACTTATCAGAATTCTTTGGCATGTTTACCAATTTAATCTTAAAGCTTTATTGGTAAATTAAATGATGCTTTGTTTTAATGCTGTAACTTCTAATGATTTATATACTGATTTCAATGCAAGCAATGCTTAATATCCGCAATTTAGAAGAAAAAAAAACTTCTTTTCATCAACTCTTGGTGTTTGTTGTCCAACGAATAAGTGTACTATTGGGATGAACTTAAATTTGAAATTCCTTTTGAAAGATGGATGGTTACTTTGCATCCCAATTTCACTATAAATAACTCAAACTTTAATGCTGCTTGAAGTTATAATTGTGACAAAAAAGTTTTTTTTTTTTTAAAGATGATCAATTTAAAATCACCTAATTCTTCAAATGACAGTATAATATCTATGCCTAGAACATGTTGACATCTTAACAAATTCAGTTGTTCACTGTCGATGAAGGGGAAGACCGTTTCATCAGAAATTTAATTCGGAAAAAGTGGAGATAAGTAATAATGAATACACTGGAATTGATTATTAGAACACACATTCAACGTTTGAAAAAAACCATTTATTTGATCAAAATTTTAATTTGATGTATTCACACGAGATGTGTTAAGCAATAAGCGTTAAAATGAGTGCTATTATTTTGCTGATTTATTTCTATTATAGTTGAAATTTTCGTGTGGCCTATTTTTTTAGAAGAAATTTGAAATCATGTTAATTCTGTTTTTTCCTTTCTCATATACAAAATATAAAGAAACTGTTGTAAGCGTCGAAAAATTCGAACTCGATATTTCAACAAAAATATCCACATTTTAGACCATTCTACGTTCGAAAAATACGTTATTGGCATTATGTCAGCTTGTCTGTGATAAAGATAACTCGAAAATGCTTTAAGCTAAACGACTGAAATTTGGTACACTGTCTTTATTCTAAATGTGCAGATTTCAGTCAAATTTTCAGCAAATCCTTTCTAAGGAAGCCAGTTGACCGTACTGTTTGAATATAAGTCAGCACAACTGTTACAAGGGGACGCAGTAGCCTAGTGGTGAGGTTTCAGCTTGAGAGCCGTAAGGTTTCAGGTTCGAGATCCGATTCCACCGAAGAACCTTCGTGTTAAGGGGCCTGTTGCACGTGAAATCCGTCAGGCCAAGCGTCTTCCCGCTGGTGTAGCTTGGAATGTAGAGGGGCTGTCAGCTCAGATGTCGTCTTCTGACTGTGGTTCAAAATAACGAAGTCCATCCAAAAATAGCCCTAGTGCTTTTTTACATCGTGACGTTAATATGACTTAGCTACACTAAACACAATAATCACCTAACGAAGAAAGCTAAATGAATAAAATTTAGTGCTTAGATGTAATGTCTACAACGTAGACAACTATAAAATTTTGTGCCAAATCCAACAGAGACAGGTCGTCTGTCGACCGGTCATTTCAGGTACACGTGAACGCGCTAACTTAAAAATGCAATGACTTAAACACGTCAAATTTGATGCGTGACTCTTTTGTGATTTCAAGTGTAGTTCTGAGTCAAATTTTTATTTCAATCGGAAGTGAAAACCGCGTCTAAAATACACGATAAAATAATTGCGTTTTCGGTGGTTACCGGGCATTCATCCCCATAACACTCGTCAAAACAAGAGACAGATTCAGTTCAATTCACGCCAAAGTTTAATATTTTGTATTTATTGTACGCCGATGCCATTCAAAGCGTTCTTTGAGATAACGTCTTAATCGGAATGTGTGCGAAAAAGTTTTGGAGTGACCACTTCCCCTCGTTCACACTCTTGAAATGTCCCACTGGTTGATTTATCACATTCTCGCAGAAATAGAAAAATAAATATTAGGTGGATTTGGCCCAAAGTACGAATTTGGTACTAATTTACAATTCTTGTGATAATAAAACGTGTACTAAATTTTCATGAGGATCTATCTTTATGCCATTTTGAATTTTCTTGTTCGCTAACTAAACTAAATCAACAAGTCTTTCAAACATATTAAGACAGGATTCATCAATACAGTTTTCTGTAGGATGCCTGAGCAGTTAATAGTAAGGGAATCAGTTTGTGATGGCATTTGAAATCGTAATCAAATGACGAGAACATCTGAACTGATGTCCTCTGTTCAAAGTTCCGTGTGATGTGGACCGAGGCGGCGCGAAGGAGTCGGGAGAAGAAAAGCCAAAACGGAATTAGAGAGTGTCGATGTTTCTGACGTGTGGAGATGGAGTTGGCTGGAATCGCGCCAATGTGTAGGTTGAATTCCGCCAAGGATCGAACCTGCGATGTTTTTGTTTGAAGTCCAGTCACTTATCCATTCGACAAAAGCGAACGCTCCTGTCTAGCGGCTGTTGCTGGCTTATTAAGATGTCAGCACAGACATGGGCCATGGTGATTTTCCGTTGCATGTGTCACTCGGATTCATTGCTTACACATATTTTATTGCTTAAAAACACAAGTCTATGTTTTGGTGCTT
The DNA here is from genome assembly GCA_026543055.1 of Argiope trifasciata. Lineage (NCBI taxonomy): Eukaryota > Metazoa > Arthropoda > Arachnida > Araneae > Araneidae > Argiope > Argiope trifasciata. Next base: position 230,161 of record JAPMOQ010049553.1, read on the forward strand.
GTGCCAGGGAGTTTCGCCTTGTGTGTTCCTTTAAAATGAAATGAAAGTGTTTTTAAAAGACGATTGACGACTCACTGGTTGTTTTTCGATAACTCAAGACAGTACAGCCTTTGCAATGCTTAATGTCAGTCAGATAACGTCTGAAAGGGTCCATTTTCTCCAGATTTCGTATCGTTCCGATGTGAAAAAGTAAACAAATGAATACTGCTCAATTCATTCAGTGAAGGATCTACTCTGAATTGCTATTCTGTCTATCGAAATATGAATATGTCAGCTGCATTTTATTCAATGTTTCTAGAAAAATGCACAAAATCTTCTACGTCCGAAAATTGAAACAAGTCGTTAAAAAGGGCATTCCGCGTAATTTTTTTTCATTTCAAAGAAATCGTTGCTGAAGAAGGAAGTATTTTGATCTCAAAGAGCTCTTTCAGGTTTACGATTTATGGAGAGGCAACAAACTTATTCGTTTGACAAAAGACGCTTTTTGGAAAAGTGAAAAGAAACGCGATTCCGGGCGAGGAACTCACTTAGATCTAGAGCACCCAGAGAGATGCCTTTTCAGCCGAATAATCCAAATTTACAAATAAAAACATGAATCTTTTTTTTAATATCTTCAAAACTTAATTATCGATTAATCAATTAGTTTACCTTAATTTTTCATTCCTTATAAATAACAAAGATTATAAGGAAAAAGATTCAAACTTGCGTAATATTTATGAGAAATAATGCAATTAAATCTCACGCCAAATACTGTTGCTACTTATTTTATGATCAGTTATCTGTCCATGATTTAAGCCGAAATGAGAGTCTCTTATTTTTTCAGTAGTGCCAACTAGGGCTAAGAGTGAGACTCAGCTACTTAAAGCTTCATATTCGCTTGCACAATTCCTTTTTTTTACCGGGGGGCACATGCACACACCTCACAGATAGAACAAAAAATAAACCCGAACCGAGACTCAAACCCGGATCACGGAAAAGGCACTTTACCTCTATGCCATGACGCTGTTTCCCCTCAGCCGCTAACGACAAAACTGCTGACATCACAAGATCTCTATATTTATTTATTACTCATTTATTTGTGCCAGAGCGAGGAATTGATAAGACATGGATGGCACACCACCGGAACTTCTGATCTTTAAATTTGTTTGATGTAAAGAGTAGTCTACTCTTCGCAATCTTAATTCTCTTTTATTTTTTACTCTTCCATATAAAAAAACACAGAGAAGATGCCGCAATTCTTTAAAAAATTCTAAATCGCGAGTTTGACGAACAGCCACATTTCAAGCCTGCCAACGCTCGAAAAACATGTTTTTGGAAAAGTGTGTCTTACTGAAAAAACGCTTTAAGCTGGACGGATGAAATTTGGAATATTTTCTTGGCATCACATTTGCAAAGTTCTATCAAATTTTGAGCAAACTCTATTTTGAAAAAAACTTCTGCCTGTCCAATTATTGGAATATAAATGAACACGATATCTGCAAAAGGAAGAAACAGAGACGAATATATATTGACACACAGATTTATACATCTATACTGTAGATACCTATCAAACCAACTGAAATCTTGGATGTTTGTCAGTTTATACTTACAGAAAGAAATAAGTACGATAACTCAAGCGTACAATGACGTAAATATATCAGATCTGGAGATTTTGAAATTACAGCTCTGTGTCAAATTTTTATTCCAATCGGCTGTGAAAAACCCAAAACACACCTTTATTAAAGAGTATATGTAAGAGTTTTGGAATATCGCTCCCTCTGTTTGATAGATTTAAAAAAAGATTTTATGTAAATGAATATCATTCTTTTCATTCAATTATATTATTAAATTTTTTTATTTAACTCTCTGTTTGGCACAATCAGAATTATTTCATTATAAGCCCTCGGATATGATAACGAATTATTAATTAAATACAGAACATAGAAAATAATTGCAACGAAAAACAGTTATTAATTTAGAAGAACTCATATAAAGTATGTTATTAAAAGTACTTATTATCATGGCTCTGTTCAAAAAACCTTAATCTATATAAAAGATATAGCGCTTGTAGTCGTACAGCAGACCATTATGTCACCAAATATTTATAGTTTTAAAATAATATTTTCAATCTAGCCTTAACTTTCTTTAAGTACAAATGACAAATTTAAATGTAGTAGATAAATAATTTTTGGCTTTTAGCTGTTTCAAGGACAGCAGCAGTATTAATCAGTATCCGACTTTAAATATCTGGGAATAACGCTGAAGAACGTTTTTCAAGCTATATTCCATTTATTTAGATTAAGCCGCCGAAGAATCTTGAACGAATTCTTTAGGCCAAAGTTAGTCCAATAATCCCGAAAAGAAATTCTTAACAGCAATGAAGTTTATAATCTGCATCAATGCGTTTGAAACAAAAACTGAGAATTTTTTACGATTTTAAATCAAAATAATTGAAATAAATCTGCTTATTTCTAAAACCTAAAAGAAAAAAAAAAAGTAAATCTTTCTCGAAGAAATAGTATGCTTCAATTAATAAGGTTTTGAAGTATAAGGGGGGGGGGGGGGAAAGATTTTGAAAACTAAGAAAAAAATACAAAACAGAGTGAAAAATATCGAATATGAAAATTAAACTTCATTTAGATTAGTTTCCATATGAATACAAAGTATTATGATACCTAATTAGTTTAGTTTAGTTATATTAGCGTCCCGTTTTGAAGCAACACGAGGGCTATTTTGGGACGGACCTCGTCATTTTGAACCTCGATGAGGTGACGAGGATGACACCTGAACTGGCACCCCCTCTTTACACCAGTGGGAGAACGTTTGGCCTGACAGATTTAACGTGCAAGAGACGCCCTCACATGGCATTTCTTCGGCGAAATCGAGTCTCGAACCTGAAAACCCTCCGCTTCCGAAGCCGAGACCTTACCACCGGGCCCCGATACCTAATTAAGTAAATCAATCTGAAAGTTTACCATAATCAATTTTAGTAAATTTCCATCTAAAAATTTAAGGGATATTACTTAATGAGACGTATTTCAGATCGTTTTTTCAGATACAAAGGACATGCATTAAACCGACAAAAAAATTATCCTATGAGAAATTGATATTTCCACTTTTTATATTTCCCTATATAAAAATTTAAAAAAATTCTTAAAAATTTGGGTCTGCGAACAAGAAAATTCAAAACGGCATAAGGATAGACTATTGAAATTTAGTATATGTTTTATTATCACAAGAATTGCAAATTAGTGTCAAATTTGTACTTTGGGCCAAATCCACCTAACGTTTATTTTTCTGTTTCTGTGAGAATGAGATAAATCAACCAGTGGGATACTTCAAGAGTGTGAACGTGCGTAAGTGATCTCTCCAAACCTTTCTCTCATACACTCCGATTAAGACGTTATCCCAAAGAACGCTATGAATGGCATCGGCGTACAATAAATACAAAATATTAAACTTTGGCGTGAATTAAGCAATTTTACTGAATCTGTCTCTTGATTTTGACGAGTGTTATGGGGATGAATGCCCGGTAATCACCAAAAACGCAATTATTTTATCGTGTATTTTAGACGCGGTTTTCACGTCCGATTGAAATAAAAATTTGACTCAGAACTACACCTCTAATCACAAAAGAATCACGCACCAAATTTGAAATGTTTAAGGGCCGCGGTGGCCTGGTGGTAAGGTCTCGGCTTCGGAACCGGAGGGTTTCAGGTTCGATACTCGATTTCGCCGAAGAAACGCCGTGTGAGGGCGTCTCTTGCACGTTAAATCTGTCAGGCCAAACGTCCTCCCGCTGGTGTAAAGAGGGGGTGCCAGTTCAGGTGTCATCCTCGTCTTCTGATCGGGGTTCAAAATGACGAGGTCCATCCCAAAATAGCCCTCGTGTTGCTTTAAAACGGGACGTTAATATAATAACTAAACTAAGCTAAACTTGACTTGTTTAAATCACTGCATTTTTAAGTTATAGCGTTTACGTGTACCTGAAATGACCAATCGACAAATACATAACCCTGTTTAATTTGGCACAAAATTTTATAGTTGTCTACGTTGTAGATATTAAATCCATGTACTAAATTTTATCCATTTAGCTTACTTCGTTTTGTAATTATTGTGTTTAGTGTAGCTAAGTCATATTAACGCCCCGTTGTAAAGAAGCACTAGGACTATTTTTTGATGGACCTCGTCATTTTTAACCGCTGTCAGATGACGGGGACAACATCTGAGCTGGTACCCGCTCTCCAAACTTCCACACCAGCGGGAGGACGTTTGGTCATGGCGTATTTAACGTGCAACAGAACACCTTATCGGATCTCGAACTGGAAACCCTATGGCCTTTGAGCCGAGACCTTACATCTCGAATCCTTATTGTGTAAACGAAATTAAAAACATTTATATTTATCTAATTTTAAAATTTAAGGGCACAAAAGTAATTTGGAAAGTTTGTTTAATTGAAAGAATTTCATTGAAGTTTTACCAATAAGTATGCATTTAAATAGTCTTCTTTTGCCGCATCAATTAAAATCTTACTTTTGTGTGTTTATGTATGATGTTGGTATCGGAATTTCATTTAAATATAGATGATATCTGAACTGTTGAAAAAAAGAAAATAAAACTGCAGACATTCTTAGAAGTCATGTATAGGCGTTAAGATTGAAAAAGTAATAATTTTAGATTACTTTATAATGATTTTCTTTTAAATCGATATATGCCGCAAATGATTTCATTTAAATTAACTTCAATGTAGATGTTTGATCGCTTAAAGCATTTTTCTGATTCATTTCTATGCAATTTTTCACTTTCCCATGTATGGATATTCAGTAAAAAAGCATTCTAAAACAATTATCTCAAGATGTTGCTAGATTTCTCCTCTTTAGACGTGCGAAAAAAAAACGTTTTTGGAATTGTGTGTACCTCTCTCTCTGTGAACAAGACAAATCAAAAAGATAATAAGCTAGAAATATGAATTATGGTATACAGTCTTTGCATAAAAACTGAAAATTTTAATGAAATGAACTTACGAAGGGTCTTTGTTTCTTCGTGGGAATTTGATTGAAATAATATGTAATCGATAAAAATAAAATTTTGCTTATAATTTTATTTAACTTATAATTTAGATAATAATTTTTTAACGTATATTATTAATTAAAACGGACGGCAACTAAATTTATATCGTTAAAAGGACAATATTTTTTCTTTTGAAACGATATAGAATAATATTTGAGCAATATTTTCGAAAGCTAGTGCGGAAATATACCGAAATTAATTAATTCCGATTCTAATAAAACTAAATTTGAAAATATTTCGAAGTGAATTAAAAAAAAAAATGATTATATTAAATTAAATTATTATAAATAAATGATTTAGTATATATTCACTTTTCCTTTTATTAACAGCAAAGATTCATTAACACTTTTTATTTTACATCTGCTGTCAAATACGTTTTTATATCTTCATGCATTTTGTGCTGGAGTTCAGCATCGATCATTCTAAATATAAATACAAAAATAACTTGTTAAAAGGCTTTCGGTTTTCCTCATCGAAAGTTTCATCTGGTCCAAGAGACGTATTCTTCCTGTAATTTTTTTAAAAGCCAGCGTACTTTTTTTGTCCTGCAGGCACGAGGCTTCTTTTAAATGTGATGGATGGCATTTGAGAGCCTTCTTAATATTCGGCATTCATCTTCAGTACCTCATTAAACACTCGAAAACAGATTCGACATGCTTCCGTTTTTTGTTCAACCTCTTTTCAACAACTGTACGGGCGACATTTATAATTCATCATTTTGTCGATCCTCTGTCAAATTTCCCGTACATCGATGGATTGAATGTTGATGGTGGTTTTGCTTACCTTTTGGCTGATGTATGTACTTTATTACTGTCGGCCTCCTGGCATAGAGGTAGCATGTCTTCCCCGTGATCTGGACGTCCCGGCATACTTGTTCTTCCATGTACTGTCTGTGACTAGTGTGAATGTGCCCCCCTGTAAAAAGGGGTTGTGGAAGTGAATGCGAAGCATGAAGTAGCTAATTCGTACTCTTGGCTCCAGTTGATGCTACTGGAAAACAAGAAACGTAAAAATTTCGGCTTAAAATATAGTTCAAGAGGAAATAGGCGGGCGTTTTCTTGCAAACGTTACGTTTATTTACAGAAAATCAATTTTAAAACTGAGTTCAGAACACGTACAAACAACAGTTTTTGGGTTGCAACTAATAAAACTAAAATTAAATGAAAGACAAGTAGACATGACATTATAGAGGAAGTATAGTAATCGTCAAAAAATTTGAAATCGTGATTTTACGAATCTCTAAGTTTTTGACCTTCCAAAATTCGAAACACATTTGACGTTTCTGTCTGCATTTGAACAGGATAACTTTAAATCGCTTTGAATCAGGCGTATGAAATGTAGTATGAAGACTTTAGGTATATGTACACGCTTGAAACTTCGAAAATCGTTCAAAATATCGAATATTTTTTTTTATTGATTCAAAATGTTCGCTGATCTTTTAGTTTTCAAACGATACCAAGATGTTGTCAATATTTGAAATATTTCTCGAGTTATAAGGATTTTTCTGGATGTACTTTGACTAAAAACTCTAGTACTGAAAAAAAACCTCATTTTCTGAAGAATGATATTTTTCGACAATATTGCTTCATTCAAACAATCATTTATCAGCAATAAATGAGCCAAATACAATTATTTATACATCAAAATAATCTGTAAGAAACAGTGGATGTTTTGTGCCTCCATCAAAGTTGTATTTACAGAAATAAATTTTTAATGGCTATTAAAAGTTTAATTTATAGGAAAATCTCCCTTTTTCGTTGATGAAAAAATTGTTTAAAAAAACTATACATTTTTATCACTTGATTGAGACAGACAACAAGAAGACTAATATTAGGCATCATTTCCGGTGTGTTTGCACGAATTAAAATTTAAGATATTATGTTACAAAAAATATGTTAATTAGTTCATTAAATATTAATTAATAAATAATTAGTGTAACATAGTTTTGCCTTGCTAAAATGAGTTTAAACGCATATAATGACTTATTGTGAAAAAATTGGATTTTTAAAGTTAAAATCATAAAAAAAATCTTCTAGTGGGTACTTACACCTTAATACCGAATTTGTAGATTTCTAAGAAATTGTAAACAAAATCCATTCCCAGAAATCTGTCTAACAGTTCGAGTAGAAGTGAACCCGATAGATATAAAACTCAAAGAACTAGGTAGTTATATTTGGTACACTAGTATCGATCTAAATTATAAATTCTTATCAATTTTTCAATTAAATGAGTTCACTGTTTATCGATCTCTACTTTTGCATGCATATAAATCCAATAGCTCATAAGCATAATGATTTAAATCAATGAAATTCGATGTGCTGATTATATCTACATCTATTGCTTCATTTTGATTTCTTCTTTTGGTATCCATTAATCGGATTACCGATTTTAGGAATTGCGAATAACTGATTCTAGAAATTATTCAAATTTATTTTTCTTAAGAATAAAGAGAGATATTATCTAAACTTTCAAGACCATATCCATTTTTTTAAAATGTAATTAAAGCGGTTTCAGCATGATTAGTTTGCATATAAAGAAACTAGAACAATTGAATATGTTTTCTTCGAATTATGCTCCTAGTTGCTATTTGAAATATATTGACGAATTGAGTGAAAGTTTCTTGGCAGTTCATTACATAATAGTGATAGATTTTTTTTATTAACTAAAACTCGTTTTAGTTATTAAAAAAGAATATTAGCTTCAGTGTTGCCATTTTAAAGAAATGAAAGTATTATTAGATGTTCTATATATTTATTTCCCAATGAATTGTCTTATTTAATGTAGTCAAAATTGGAATCATTTTTTTAAATAAAAATTATTAATCTACAAAAAAATTAAACTTTCCGGGGCTTTTCTTTTAATAATTATTATTAATTTTTAATTTTGGTAGTTGCTGTCTATAATTTTTAAGATTAAAAAATGGTTTGGTGCAATTGTTATTCTCGTTAAAATAAAAATTAAGATGCAAACGATAACAGAATTTTTTTTATTGAAATATTTTGCTTAGAATGGTTTTAGTGATAGCTGTAACTCTTATTATGTTTTAATTGTTTTTTATAAGCGCCACAAATTTTGCAAACAAACGTTGAAGAATAGAGAAGATTCTGCCACAATCAATTAAATATTTTAGTATTGATAATATATCACGAGATATATATTCTACGATATTCTTCAAGATTTGTTTGATGATTTAAATGTTTAACAACATGAAAACGTTCAGAAGTTTGAGTAAACGAGAGTGGCCAAAGTAAAATCCGCCATTTCCAAGCAAGTATAAAAAGTCCTTTTAAGTAGTGTCGCCATCTAACGGAGATTACTGTTTAATCATCATCATTCGCAACATTACCTAAATGGCACCGTGTGTTCCAGCTCAATTTTATTTCCTTATATTTGTTTTTTATAATAATGAATTTTATCAAAAACAATGAATATTAAATACATGAATTCCCTAAATTGTTAGTAAGCACTTACAAGCAATTTTCATTCCATAGTCCACGGTTTCTGTAAATATCAATTGATTACTGCGATTTTTTTCAGGAAACGTTTTTAAATTATTAAAATTTCTGTTTTAAAAACAACTTTAAACATTTAATTCTGTACTTTTTTCTTTCTTTTGATCTGTTATTTATAGTTCTTTGCACATTTCGAGCTTGGATGCCAAGAAACTGATGAGCTTCATTTATCATTAAGCTTATTAAATTAAACCCAATATAATTAAGAAAAGTTTTTCTGTCGATTATTTTTCAGATAAATAAGCCGCATTTTTCAGATTATACTAATAAACAATATCATTAAAGCATTTAATATATTTTAAATATATGATAATAATGATCTATTTTTTATCAGATTATTCTTTTATAGATATATTTTAAACGTAATAAAGTAAAAAAAAAAACATATTAGTGAATATATACAGACTATTATACTAAGTATATTGCAAACACTAAAATAAGCTCTGAGCTGTTACAATTTTTTTTTTAATAAAACTTGTTCCCTTGTTTTTAAATGAAAATAGTTCTAGAATAATTTTAAAGTAATCGGTGCAAGTAGAAAAGAAAGCAGGAAATATTTTTCTAACTTCGCATTATCGTGCAAGAGGAAATGGTTATTCAAAAACCATTTTAGCTAAATTTGACTTTTTTTGACGGCGTTAAAATAATATCTTGATAGCTTTTTATTGCGTAACTGAGTGTTTTCCGCTTTCAACATTTTTTCTTTAAACCTCAGTCGATAACATTGATAATAAAGCTATTGAATCCAATTGTACCCAATTTTATCTCTGAAAAATACAACCAGCTTCGAACAGCTGAGGATGTTTTTTTACTTCATTTTTTATGGTGAGGATACTTGTTTATATCATGCTTTTCTTTTTGATTTCTGAACAGAAAAAACAAGTATTTAAGAATAATTCTTAAATTTTTATGTTCTTTCTAATTAAACATAAACTGTGGTTGTTTTTCTTTACATGTGATTGAAATTGTATTATTCGCGAATAAAGTTATGATTATTATGTTTCTTGTAAACTTTCAGTTGTGGAATTAATTCATTTTAACCGTTTATGGCTTCCAGTTTAGATTATCTACTTTTTAGATTTGTAAATGATCAACATAAAATGCATTTTTTTTAAATTTCACTGATTTATCTAATTTGACTGAAAAAAATCAATTCAATTGAAGCAGTGTAATTCAATTTCAAAAGTATATATATACACTGATGGGAAAAAAATCCCAACACTAGGAAGGAGCTGTGCTAGATAAACGAAATTTGGTAGGCGTGTTTATACATCTGAAACATGACGTCGATTAAAATTTCGAGCTACGTGCGTAAGTGTGGCGCTAGTAGCGACACTATGAACATGCAAATGAGGTTTGCTTCAAATAAGCACTGTAAGGTTCGTGATCGTTATTTACAGTTGAGATTTGACGTAGTGGGTTAATGTTAGTCAAGGATGCCTCTGAGAAGATGAAGAAGCCATTATCAACAGCTCACTGAGTTTGAACGAGGTCGGGTTGTAGGGCTACAAGTTTTCTTTCCGCGATATTGCTTAAAGACTTGGCAGGAATGTATCCACTGAGCATGAGTATTGGCGGCAGTGGTCAAGGGAAGGTACTACCTCAAGAAGACCAGGTTCCGGGCGGCCACTTGGTACTACTGAGAGAGAAGACCGTCGTATTCGGCGTATGACTGTGGCTAATCGTACTGCGTCTGCAGCTGAAATTCGAGCTGCAGTTGGCACCACAGTGACACAGCGAACTGTTACAAATCGGTTACTTCAAGGGCAGCTCCGAGCCAGACGCCCTGTACAGTGCATTCCACTGACTCCAAACCACTGCCGTTTGCAACGTGAGTGGTGTAAAGCTGGAGCTCATTGGAGGACGGAGTGGAGATCTGTTGTGTTTTCTGATGAAAGCCGGTTCTGCCTTGGTCGCAGTGATAGCCGTTTCTTGATTAGAAGGAGGCCAGGTGAACGCCTGCTAGTAACCTGTCTGCGGCCTAGACACACAGGGCCTACTCCTCGAGTTATGGTTTGGGGAGCAATTTCGTATGACAGCAGGAGCACTCTCGTGGTTATCCCACGCACCTGACTGCAAATTTGTACGTCAGTCTAGTGATACAACCTGTTGTGCTGCCATTCATGAACAGCATTCAAGGGGGTGTTTTCCAACAGGATAACGCTCGCCCTCATACCGCTGTTGTAACCCAACAGGCTCTACAGAGTGTCGACATGTTTCCTTGGCCTGCTAGATCACCAGATCGTTCTCCAATCGAGCACGTATGGGATATCATTGGACGACAACTCCAGCGTCATCCACAACCAGCATTAACCGTCCCTGCATTGACCGCCCAAATGCAACAGGCATGGAACTCCATCCCACAAACTGATATCCGACACCTATACGACACAATGCATGCACGTTTGTATGCTTGCATTCAAAATTCTGGCGGTTACACCGGTTATTAATGTACCAACATTTCACATTTGAAATGGCTCTACCTGTGATCTTGAAACTTTAATCAATTAAATATGTTACCTAGACAAATGTATTCCTAAAACTTCATTACTGTACAATAAGTTTTTCTTGGTATTGTAATTTTTTTTCTCCATCAGGGTGTATATATATATATATATATATATATATATATATATATATATATATATATATATATATATATATACACACACACGAACTAAATGAGGAAGTAAAATACCTACTATGTATTTAACGCCTGACAAAAGCATGCGATTGAGTGTTTGAATCTGAATTCTATCATAACAATTCAAAACAGATAATGAATATCGAATTAAATTAAAAATATTATTGAAATTAAGGGGCGAATTATATGGAAATGAAACTGGTGTCATTGAAAAAGTAATCTGATTCGAGGGGATCTTAAGGTAATATAAAGATAATCGTCATAATCTTAAGATTATATAAGGCTAAACCCAGTTCAGTTTGAAATGTGTGTTTTTTTCACAGTTTTAAATCTTTGTCTCTCTCTCTTTCAGATTCTGTCTTAATGGCTTTGATTCAATGAGAGATGGCCCGATTAGCTGCTTATTACCAAGAAGACTTCCACTATCCTGCTGTTGGACACGCATCTAAGCAAAGAAAGTCAGCTTATGTGTTATATGAGGAGCCTAGAAATAATTTCAGTCGGGGCCACCTGACTAATGGGGACAGAATAAGAAGCCTGGCTGCGTCTGAACCTGTTTTATCTCCAAATTTTGTTCATCCTTCAGAAATAGACGCTATGACTTTGAAACAGAGACCTTTGCTGTACGGAAGTCAACTGATTGAGAGTCCTCACTCTTCAATTCAACATTTTGATAATGCTGGCCGCAACTCGAGCGCAAGCAATCGATTGGCAGGGTATGAAACTAACATCTTTGACAATGATTCCGTGTCGTCCTTTGGTGAAATGTTAGCTTATGACAATCGTTGTCTTCACAGACCTAGACCTCATCACAGAGATAGACCGCGCCAGAGGTTTTCCTACGCGGAACCTAATAGCGGCCATGTTCCGCATCAACATTTTCTGGGGCATGAGTCCCAAAGGACTTTTCATGAGGCGGAATTCACCAATTATGATCAACGATTACTGCATCCTGACAATTGCTTCATAGAATCTGCAGAACGCGACCTAAATCCCCATACTTTTTATCGTCCTGAGTCTCGGCAAGGAAAGTGGCAGTGGGTCTCACCCCAGTTCCTTTCCCCGCCTTCTCCTTTAGATTCAGGACTGAGTTCTCAATCCATTACTTCCAGTCCTAGTCTTGAAACAGAGCCAATTTCATTTCGAGGCGAAGCTTTTAGAAATGAGGGACATCCAAGATGCTTATGTCCGAAAGTGACATATCCCGAATCGAGGGGCCATTTGTATCCTTTGACTAGGTACGATTCCGGCCGAATTTCACCTGGTGCACGCTCTGTTTCGCATCACTCTCATGTCATGGCTATTGATAGAAACAGAATTTCCAACAGTGGTAAAGCTATGTCATACGTTGGGGACGATTTTGATAATAATGATCATCAATTTAGTCAAATACGGTATGGAAAATTGGGCATAGTTGGAGAACCTACGGATGCAGAACAAATAATCGCATCCAGGAAACGTCTGGATAATTTCAGAGAACAAAGTAATCCTCAGAACAATTTGGAAAATAAAATTTCATATGCTTATGCTGCAGAAAACGGCTTTCCTCCACCGAAACCTCACAGACATAAGTCCCAGAAATGTGCACCGAATTATACAAAACCTTGCCTTATCATCATCGAGTCTCCTGAGAAGAGTGACAGCAGTGATGGAACATCGTCCCCCGATCGAGATCACTCAGATAAGAGTCCGGGACTTGAATCTCCGATGAGTGTGACTGCTTCCAATTCTGCCTCAGAGTCGCCATCCGTGTCGTCCAGCAACAACGAGCTGGACACGGATGACCGACGGAAGTCTGCTTACAAAAGAACGGAAACCGAAATTCGTGAATTGGAAGACATGTACAAAAAATGCAACCTCAACGACAGAGATCTCCTGGATAGAGCTGAGAGGCGGGATTTGCCTACGCCCCATCAACAGAGGGTTGGACACCGGCTGATGCGAAGCAACAGCGACACTCTTTACGAAGTGATGAGTCCCGTTTTCCACAATCCGTATGAAACGCCACATCGGGCTCCACCTTTGCGAAGGTCAGGCCTACCCGACAGAGTGGCGGACGACATGGCCTTGAGGAAGCTCCAGAAACCTGTGTCCAGTTCTAGTTTCAATCCGGCGGACAACACAATAACGTACATGCTGTGTTCCACACATTTCACTCCTTCAGTGCCTGTTGGAAAGGATATTCTGTTCAAGGACTATCCTGACGTTGAACTTGATGATTTTTCGTACAGGAAACATTACTTTGGTAAGAAGAATAAGATCATGGATCCACAACCTCCCTTCGGCATACCTTTGAGACCCCCGCCGCCTCAAAAAGTATACACTGACTACTTACATGTATCTCCGTCTAATGTACCCCAACCGTTATGTCACGCTAGGAGGAATCCCGATGTTGTTCGGGATGACTTGGCTTTTAGAACTTTACGGAAAGAAGAACCGGAAAGAATGTTCTACGATATATCCCAATTTTATAAGAAGAATAAGCGCTGAAGACTTTTATACTGCGTATATTTTTTCTTACGTGCAATACTATTTTTGGCAGCGTGTTTCTGCAATCCTATATTAGAGTTAGAATTGCAATTTCCTTTTAGCAATTATGTAAAATAGAAAATGTACTCATGTCTTGTCTTTAAATTGTCATATATATTTTTGTACATATAAATATTGAAATATGGAACTGCCCAAAATGCATCTTAAGTGAATGTGGATTTAAGTAATTTTTGAAATTGATTTATGTCTCCGACAACTAATATTTTTAGCGTTGGCTGATCGGACGCCATTATATAAAGCTTTTGAGCTTTACATGTTTGTTAACTTTTATCATTTGCCAAGAAAAGGACGTGTTCTTCCTTTAGTATAGATAGAATGTATTATAATTAAGGTAAAAGTACAAAAAGTAAAAATTTTACTAGTTGAAGACTGGTTCATTTACTTTCTTCAAAATGTTACTCGGGAGCATTTTTAGTTTCAATAAAATATTGCTATAAAGATAAATCTTAATATTATATAAATTTGTCGAGGTAAAATTTCATAACTTATCACGCCTAATTATTGTGTGTGTGTGTCAGGAATTCTGAGATATTTTCAGTGTTTCAAGTCAAGAGCTGATTTGTTGTAATGTAAATAACGTTTTTCTGTATCTAGATGAAAAGTACAAAATATAAACCAAAGTTAAATCTGCAGAAATAGTTTGCAGGTGAGAGATTATTAAGCAAATCTCTGAGGCCTTTTTTTTTTCTAGAAAATTGAAATGAAAAATACTTTTAATAATTTTATAGATTTATAATTTAGATTGAATTTTAAAATATTTACATGTTAAAACATGTTACAGTCGTGAGTTATAACGTGTTATAATTTTATAGAAATACAATTTTATTTCTAAATTGACACATAATAAGAGAATATTTTTGTTTTTTACGTCAAAATGTTATTTGCCAAAAGAAAAAAAAAAACTGTAAACGACGGAAGTTCAGACATTTATTTATTGCAGTTGGAACTATCAGAGGCATAAAACATTTTGAATATCATCTATAAAGAGAGCAAATATAGTTGATGTGGGAGGATTTTGCATTAGTAATATATTTTAACAAATTTGAATTACAGTAGTTTGGTTTAAGGATGACTGTTTGTTGCTAATGTTTTAATTATTTTTCTGTTTCAATACTTGGCTGGAGAAATAAAGGAAAAATGAATAAATTTTAAAAATTGAATTTACGACTGGCAATTCTGATTATGAAAAAGATATAATTACAGGTTGAATTGTTTTGATATAACTGCTTTCAAAATTTTTGGTGTCTCTTTACAATTTTTTATCGAATCTAAAAGATTCATACCGTACATGACTGTTATTTTTAACAAAGAGGAATCGTGGTTGATATTCATTAATAAAAGATTTTTAAAAATCTAGTATATGTTTCAATGCAAAAAAAGCCTATAAAAATTAAAACTATTTTATTTCCCCTCTATAAATAATTATGCTTAGCAAAAAGTCTTAAATCAAAATAGATTTTTTTTAACAAAAATTGTAGTTTTACTTAAATTATATCAAACGGTTATGTTAATTTCATTGTTATTCCTATTTTATAAATATGTATCATCGCATAGCTTTTCGCAAATAAATTTAATTGAAAAAAATGTGTCTTTATTGTTAAAATGTGTTTTTAGACAAAAAAAAAAAAAAAAAAAAAAGCAGACACATTTTTTAAAAATTGGTGCATCATTTGAACTCTTCAAAAGTACAATGACAAAAAAATATTATGCCTTTCCTGTAGTAAACGAATAATATAAAATAGGATGAATATATGTTTTCTTTCCTTTTTTTTTCTCTTTTATTTTTTCCATTAAAAAATTCTTTACTGAATTCGATATTGCACATTTGAGTATTGAAATTTATATCCATGTCTTTATAACGAAATTAGAAATTCTCTTTACATATTTCTCATTTATCTGACACATATAATTTTTTTCATTATAAGAATTTTTGATATTGAATAAAGGATTATTTTCTTATAAATGATAATTTTTCAAGAATTAGAGTAATGCTCTGTTATACGCATCATTCAGATATATAGTAATAATGGTATATTAGCATGAACAGCAACTCATTTCTGAATATATTAAAGCACTCACACTATCTATAGTTCTTGATCAGCTCCAGCCTATTTTCCTCATATTATGTATTGATAATAAACGCATCATTGAAAATGCTGCCCGCCTTTGTCTAAGTCAA
The DNA here is from genome assembly GCA_026543055.1 of Argiope trifasciata. NCBI lineage: Eukaryota > Metazoa > Arthropoda > Arachnida > Araneae > Araneidae > Argiope > Argiope trifasciata. The sequence continues at coordinate 246,095 of JAPMOQ010049553.1, forward strand.
AGGACTAAAATATTCTCATCTGCTTCTGTTTAGTAAAGAATATCAAGAGTCTTCTTTTATTTTTGTTTAGAATTGAATAAAGATTTATTCTTTTGTTTGTATCTTTTTTGTGTGTTTATTTTCTAAATCATAGAATCTTATCTCTATATAACTAACATAATAATCTATATATAAACATAATAAAAATATAACATAACTATTTATATGTACTCTGACATACATAGTATAACAATTATTCTTATTGCATATTATCGAATGGCAACAATCAAATGTAAACAAATCACTTTTGAAGGTTTCAAGCTACTTTTTCCACTCTCTTTTAACTGGATTTTTGATCTCTGAGTCGAAGAAAATAAGAAACTAACCATCGTCACCAAATTTATCGTCACATTCAAATGTTAAATTTGTTTAACTTTCCTGTTTTTACATGTTTCGCTCATTTTTTTATCGTTTCGATTTTTTTTCTTTTGGATGTATTGCTAAATGTATTTCATATGTATGTATTTCATATGGATGTATTTCATATCCGAATCCGTTGGGTTCTTTTATTACCTTGTATAGGGGGTGTGAGCAGAGATGAACATACAATGATTAGTCCTTCAGTAGAAGACACAACACAGACGACGTTTATTTACAGCCGAGACGAACGCACAGCAGCACACAATAACGACAGTAGCTCCCAAACAGCAGCAATATCCACAGCACTGGCTATAGTACTCGACGCTGCTACCTCAGCAGACTACAAGGCACACAGCTCAGTTCAGCACTTGCTTGGCTCCGCCGCTTCTCCTCTGGAGAACTCTTTATCTAACGTCGATTCCGACTATTCTGCCCGAAGCTTGAAACTGTCGTCCTTATATAGTCCGAGGAGGCCTGGCTAGAAATGTCTGGGCCAATCAGGACGTATCTCGGTCCCTAACGGATGAGTCGGGAAAATTCTCAAAGTTTCATCATTTCAAGAGCATCCAGTACAGAATACTGTAAACCCTTCTTTCCGGCGACGGAACCAATCATGCTGGGAAGCAGCATCACAGACACGTGACATTCGTAACAGTATTTTTTTAATGTCTTTGGTAACATACCTGTGTATAATTTGAGCAACTGAAGTGAGAATTAATGTCAAAAAAAGGTTTCAAATTAAGCTAAACAGACGGGCGTTTTTACAATTACATTTAATTCAATGCTTCACTGATTGATGAAGCTGAGTAATTTCATTAGAAATGCGCTAGAAAAGGCTGATCAAAAAATTTATGCATCCAGGAGAATGAAGATTTATAAGAAACCAAGAAATAAGTATCAAACAAAATTTATTCGGGTGCGAAAATAGGTATAATCATCATCTCCAAACACATTTCTGTGCAACTCTTTCTTTATTTTAATAAATATTAATTACAACGTACAATTTTTAAAAAATGATTTTTAATGTTATTTGAGTCAAACTCATCCATAAAAACATTCAATTTCATGCTCTAGCCAATATTAAAATAAAGTTTGTAAAAATGCTTTCTTTAGGCACTAATTTTGAAATAAAATTTTCTTTTCCGTTTTTATTTTTATAGTACATATATTTTTAATATGTACACGTTACAATTAAATTTAAATAAATTTTTTTTTCGATATTATTGAATCATAAGGTGATTTTAAGAATATTCTTATCTTTGCCACAAACAGACCAATATAATGTAAAAAATGTATTTTGCAAACTCAAAGAGCACTAAAACGTGGAGATTAAGGCAAGAAAAATAGAAATAGAATACCATACGCTCTCGCAAAGAAATATAGCCGTTATCCATACCGACGTTTCCTGAAAAAAATCCATCCACTAAAGGGTGTTCTTTTTCTCTTTCAAGATAATAACAGAGAAGAAAGCAAAATTAATACAGAAGCGACCACCTCCATGTTCAAGAATGAACTTACAGTGATTAGAAATGGCCTTGTCTTATACTGATTCGCAAGCTACGGATTCTACAGTGATTTTGATGATCTTTCCATATTCTAAATCGGCCGGGATGGCCATCTGGGGGAGGGGCTATTAACCAGGGCCCCGCGACCGAGGGGGGCCCCCACCGTGATTACGAATTAAAACATTATTCTGAAACATAATTATGTTGCACATACTAAAAGTCTACAAGCTTGTTTCCATGTGGATGACTGAGCATCGATCGACGCCTTTATTCGACAAAAATCGCAGTGATATCGATAAAAAGGCAGGAATTGTTAATTTATGAATAAGGAAATCCCCTTCAGAGATGTTAAGACAGAGCGGCGTGCCCGGTGTCCAGAAGTCAAGGCTAAAACTGGGTTCAAATGGATTTGCAAATCATCAGCTATGTATTTTTGTCTAAGTTTAATGTAATATTTTTTCAGTCCTTTACATTGCCAGTTACTAAACACACTAAATCTGAACTCTCTTTCAGCAAATTAAAATTAAATAATCGTCTTTCAAGCGTGTGGGTATAAGGCTTAAATGCTTTTGCTGTACTAAGTATCAAAAAAGAAATGCGAAAAATTATAATTTTCCAGGAGTAATTAATAGCAAAAACAAAATCACGCACATTAAATACACATACAAATGTTCGGATTTTTTATTTTTTATAATTTTTTTATTTTGCTAAAAATTTAGGGCCCCCAAAAAAATTCTTGCACCCGGGTCTCTTCATAGAGCCCTGTGGCTCTCCTTGGAAGCTATCAGAAACGGAGAGACTAACATCACTCCGCAAATATCCTTCAAGAACCTCTGCACAGCTAATGAAACTTATGTGTGTTACAATAGATACTTAAAACATTGAGGGAAACATGTGCTGTTTAAAGGAGTCCTTGACCAATCATATATTCCCATCACGCTTGCGGATGCAAATACAATGGCCAGATGCAGACTTTTGTCCAGTATCTTTAAGAAGCCACTTATCACAGACTTCAGAAGCAGATCATCCACAATGACTAGATAAGTAACAAATCACTATAATCAAGAAAAACATCCGGACAAAACAAGATCATGCATTCACTGCTAATATTGTCCCTAATTCAGCTCGCTCCAAAACATATCTTAGTGTTCGGTTTTTGCCTCAAATATATTAAAACTCAGAACGGTAACATTCATTGACCCATTGCATGAAATTCTGTACAGCTTTGAGGCATCGGCATTGGAAATTGATCTATATTTTGGGGGGAGATGCTGAAATTGTGCTTTAATTTTTTTAATATGTTTTATGTATTCAGTATTTTAAGACATTGAACGTTAAAAATGTTTTAATGCAATAAGTTATAAATTTTAAAGTGTTTAAGAATGAGGCTAGAATAAAATAAATTTACGCCTATAAAAAACGGCATTTTTTTTGAAGAGCGCAAAAAACTGCTACTAGTTCCGCAGTCAAAACCGAGCAAGAAATGTGCAAACGGTAGCTACTGGGTCGGTCTAAGGCCCCTTGGTCATACCAAGCCGAATGAAGGCAGAAGTGTGCGCCTTTCGTTGTGAACGAGCACCGTTCAGGTGAAAGGACGACTTTGCTCGAACACACACACGATACAACCCTTTTCAGGGGGCTGTCGAACTCATCCATCCATCCGCAAGTCAGAATTGAGATCTAAATCAGCGGCCGACTCAGTACCCCCAGAGGTATCATTCGTCATGGGAACGCGGAGGACCTCTTGAACGTGCCCCCACTGCCATGAGCCTACACGGCGGTCTTTGGCCGAGACGAGGACAAGACTCGCGACCTTTCGGTTAAGGGACTCTACCAACCAGGATACCACGGCCATACGGTAGCTGTAGATTGTTTGTAAAAATTTAATTCCACATCCAATATAGCTCTCCGACTTTGAGCCATCAATAAAAATAGGTTCGTATGATGGAAAGTGATTCCTGTGAGATTCAATGATTCAATTAGAAAATACGTGTGGTCCACCGATAATGCTCATAGCATTGAATGTGCTAATATCAAAGAGAAAAGTGATTTTTTGACTTCTTATCCTTCGTTTTATTAAATCATTTTCTACATTCTGATACATTTGGTACTCAGATCCTTCAAATATAGAGACACTTTAAAACAATATCTTGAATCTGGAGCAGGCCTGATGGCAAGGTCTCGGCTTCGAAACCTGAGGGTTTCAAGTTCGAGACTCGATTCCACCAAGAACCGTCATGTGATCGGGTCTCTTGCACGTTAAATCTGTCCGGCCAAACGTCTTTCCGCTGGCTTGGAGAGAAAGGTGCAAGTTTTATAAATTTTTTTAATTTCGTTTACTCTATAAGGTAAGGTCTAGGCTCATGAGCCATAAAGTTTCAAGTTCGAGACCCGATTTCCCTAAAAAATCGTCGTGTAAGGGGGCCTGTTGCAGTTCAATCTGTCGCAGCCAAACGTCCTCCCGCTGGTGTGGTGTGGAGAGGGGGATGCCAGCTCAGGTGTCGTCCTCGTCTTCTGACCCTGGTTCAAAATGACGAGGATCGCTCCAAAATAGCCCTAGTATTGCTTTACAACGGGACGTTAATACTAAACTAAACTAAATTTAAATCTGGATCAGATCTAAAATTTTTTATCTAACGACCATGTATTGAAAAACGTGCATCTAGCATGTTGCTTGTAAAAGTCGCCGTGTCCACATAAAACAAGAAAACACTGAATGACAAACACTTAATCTTACGATGTATTTCTTTTAACGTGCGATTCGCACCTGCAATGCTGGAAATAAAATCGCAAAGAAAATTTAACACAACACGCTCTTTGCATGAATGACTGATTGTGATGCTCAAGGATGGACAGACACTTTTTTCACTTGTTTTATGAAAGATCGGCAGCAACACTCCAAAAACGGGTTTCTCATACTTTGTAATGCCCGAAGCTTAGAAATTCATTAAAATCTCGTGTTCGAATTTTTGTTTTTTTAAAAAAACCTTTTTTCATTCTCGTATAGGGAAAATATTGCAATCGTTAAAAAATTCAAATCCAAGATTTCAATGAATTTCCACGTTTCAGCCCTTCTTGAGTTCGAAAGACATGTTTTTGGAATTACAGTCTGTCTTTGGTGAAGATAAATCAAAACTGCTTTCACCTAGACTAATGAAATTTGATGCGGTCTTTATATTAAATTTGCAGATTTCTATCAAATTTTGACTAATGTCCGTTCAGTGGATGTCTGTCTTCCCGAATATTTGTTAATGCCATAACTATAAAACGAAGATGACTGCAATTTATAAAAACCGATAAGCGAATTTAACGTCTATAGTGTGGATATCTATGCAATTTTGAGCCATATCTAACAATATGTTGACCCATTATTTGTCGGTGATTTCAAAAACCTGTAAAAATAATAATTCAGAAATTTAAATTTATTAAATTTGGCGTTTGTGACTGCGATTGTAGAGCTGTGTCAAATTTTTGTTTCAATCATTTTAGAAAAAGGAGGTCTGAAATACAATATTGGGATCTATGGTAATGAAAAGGCGGGCGACAGAGAGTCTTGATATTATTGTCTCCGAATCAAGTGGTATTTTAAAAGGAGAAATAAAACTACGATGTCCAAAAAAGGGAAGAGGCACTTTCGACTTTATTCCGGAAATTAAAATACCATCCACTTATAATCCAAATATTATCTGGACACGGGAGATTTCCAAAGATTTGGAAGAAAGTAGGAAAATAAATGCATTTGAGGAGAAATGGGTACTTTAATGGAAAGTAGAGAGACCTCAGAGTGAAGTAAAAACCTGAGGATTGTAATTAATGATTTAGGTACAGTATTGATGGTACCAGGTCATCTCAAAACCCTGAAGTGTGATGGATAGTTTCATTCCAGCTGTTTGAGAGTGCGCAGGTGGGGAGAGAGACGGCCATTTACTATTCCGAAAGGAATGTTAATTTGACGGATCGGTCCATGTGAGGTTGGACAGTACTTATTCAGCAGTCGACCCCAACCAATCCTATCGATACTGCTACGTTCATTGGCAGCGGGATGGTCGGCTGTACTCAAGAACGAAATTTCGATTTTCGAATACTATTAATCGCATGATAGAGGTGAACCGCCAAAAATCTCTCCGAAGTTTGCTCGATAAATTGAGTAAAAATGCTAAATACTCGTCCAAGGTTAATATTTTGTAAATATCTTACGCCAGTGTAATGCAAGACGTTTATAGGATAGTTCGATTATTTTCTGGAATAATGTGTGAGAAAATTTTGAGGAGACTACTCCAGCTTGTTCCCTTTGTTTATTTTGCACATAAGAGAATAAAAATGTTTTCCATTTCTGCCTTGGAGGAAGACCCGAAAGGAAACCGGGAGAATAGATCTTCCGCCGGAAGCCGCTGTCTTCGCTCGGGATTTTTAAAAGGTGCGAACAAAAGAAATCTGTTTTGCTATGAATACTCATAAAGAAAGAAACGAAAGTTTATTTTGATAAACATAAACACGGAGAATTTTATGTAATATGTGTTGTAAACAAATACATAAATAATGTATATAAAAGATATCAATATCATGTTAGGATACTATTTTCGGGCATTAGCTTGTACAATCAACAAAAAACGATGGAATAACAAATTTTAAATCATGGAATAACATATATATATATATATTGGTTTTTAAGCATAATTCAAAAAATTATTGTCTAAATTTTTTACATCTTTTAACTCTAAGGAATCATATTCTACGAAATATTTTGACACTTCAACTTTCAAGTGTGGTTTCTATCTTCTGCTATCAAATTTGATCGACTTATGAAGTTTTGAACAGAAATGTCTGGAACATTCAGCATTTGTCGTTTCTAAGGCCAGTCAGTCTGGAGAAATCCTAGACCTTGAATTGGGATGATCGATGAAGCGGTTTAAAATGACCCGTTTTCATGGAATAGTGATCTTCAAATATTCATAAATCGGTCAGTTTTAGAGACCGAGTTGATTGACGTTTATCTCTTTTTATTTAAAAGCTAAACATTCTTCATTTATATACTCATGTTAAATGCTATGCAGTTATTTACTTCATTTAGACCCTTTTTATAAATGTATTTCTATTATTAAAGTTTTATAAATTTAACCGTGGACCTTGAATAGAATATATATAGACTAAAAAATAATAAATGAATGGTATCACCAAATTAAATATATACGAGATTCCAAAGAATAACGAGCTGGTTGTCTTTTGGAACAGTTTATTTGTAACAACAAACTTAACAAGATTTAACCACGCACATATTCTAAATAAAGACATGTGAAAAATTAATCCAAGTAAAAATATAATTTCTAATTATATTCCGAGACAAGATATATTCGGTAAGCCATTCTAGAAGCTACCGTCATGAAAACATAACCATATTACACGCGCACACTCACAGAAGAACAGAACTGAAACTTTTTACATGCATATACATACTTACGATACCACGTGGGTTTCGCGGTTAGCTCCGCCCACATATCATGTGATTGAATTCACTTGCAACATAGACATCAAACCATGACTGTCTTAAATAAAGCTGATTTATTGAGTTAACAATATTGTAAAGGTCACAAACAAATTTTCTTTCATTTTTTTAGGGAAAAATGTATTTCATATTTATTTCATTTCATGCAGACACGTACTGATCATAACATTTTTATATGCTTAATTTGTAATAATTATTTTTTAATTTCAGTTTTTCTCAATCTGATGGCAACATTTTGATGAAAGATAATTTTTCCCCTTTCACTCGTAACGTGCTCCTGCAGTTGAAATTAAATTTTATTTTTATTGTTGAAAATATGATTAAATTATTTTTTAAATATTCATCAAAAGTCGAAATTTAATTTATGGATTATAATATAAGTATCTCTAAAAATATAATTTTTTGAAGTTTAATGTAATTTAAAAATCAATTTTGTGATATAATGTTTTCAAAAGTTATGGCGGAAAAACGTCGAAATTGCGATTAATTTTTAATTAATTCAAATTCTATTTAAAAATTCGAAAAAATAGCTCCGGGGTGTACATTCCCGATACCCAAGATATATACGTGCAAAATTTAGTAACTGTAGATTCAACGGTGTGACCTGTACAGCACCAACACACACACACACACACACATAGAGTCTTATTATAAATACTAGTCACCTTTGGCGACCAGCTGGTTTGCTCATTATTATCGCTCATCGCCAGTAAAACTTATTATTCATCAATGCATTGTTTGACACAAGCTACATAAAATCTATCAATTTCCTTCATTTAGACCAAGTTAACAATCATAAACAATATGTATGCCTATTACTAATGATTTACAAACTAACCAATGGGCCCAAGTTGAATGCTTAACTTATATAAATTCAATCATGTTTATCGTAAACAATAAGCTGATTTATTGATTTAATGATATAGATATTGCAAACGATCATAGAAGCCTTTGCTTTGCATTTATTTTTTCAGAAAACAATGCATTTAACATTTATTTAGTTTCATCGAATCACCAGCTAAAAGTTACATTTATTTATATTTAATTTGCAATAATAGTTGATTTTTTTTAAAAAGAATTGAGCATCTGTCAATATAAATGGCAACACGTTAAAAAAGCTCATTTTTTCCCTTTGACGTGCTCTTGCAGATTAAATTTTATTGTTTTGTCTGAAATATATTGTTGAAAAACAAGGTTAAAATATTTCTTTATAAATTCGTTAAAAATAGAAGCTTAAGTTATACGTTAAAACACTACCATTAGAAAGCTAATTTTTTAATCTTTAATTTGGTATAAAAATCATGTTTGTGCTATAATATTTTTGGAAGTTACAGCAGAAAAACGACAAAATTTCGATTAATTTTTAATTAATTTAAATTCTAATTAGAAATTCGAAAAAATCGGTCCGAGGTGCACATTCCCGGTGTCCAAGGTTACCAAATTTGGTAGATCTATGTGGATCGATCAAACCAGTAGAAAGCCAACACATACACACATTGAGCTTTATTATAAGTATAGAATAGATCATTTAAATATGAAATAATCCGCTGGGAATGCAAATTTACCTTTTGAAAAAATGGCGTTTTTATAAATAAAAGTTAATGATATTTTACAAATATTTTTTCTAAATTCTACAAGGTAATTTTTTTTTCAAAATAATTTTACATTCTCCTACCTTTATTTCGTTTCCCTCTTTTGCATTATCTTGCTTCATTAACTAAACATATTTTTACCAGATTTTTCTTGAATTTCTTTGTGATTTAAGTATATAATTTTATTACAAAAGTTTTTAATTCCTTTTTATACATCTCAAAGTTTAATTACTTAATTTAAATCTGATTAATAATTTAAATCTTTTTAATTTATTTAATTAAAAATTAATTGTTTTGAAAATAATCACTTCTCATTTCTGATTAATTATCGCCATTTTCAATTTAAAAAGTATAAATTATTCAGAATTTGGAAAAGAATGATTATTTGCCCATAACATTCTATTTTTCATTTCTGAAATGCAAATGAAAGGCAGAAAGGTAAAAAAACACTTTATGCTGTTAGAAAACTAAAATTTATTTAATACTAGCCGCCTTTGGCGACCAGCTGGTTCGCCATGAGTAATGCGTTCTAAAATTTCCAATTAAATCATATATTTTTTAGTCAAAATTTAAGAAATAGTTTAAGTGGAAAGATTCAGTTATTAGTAGTTAAAGAGTCGGTAACTTTAGTCGGAAAAACTTTTTGAGTTTAATGCTCTAATAATTTATCGATTATGCTTCCAAAATATTAAAAATGTTTTTTTCGGTAATATTGCCAAAATGTTAAATATGCTTTTTAAAGAAAGCGAAAGAGGGAAAAAATTATTGAATTAATGATACAGATATTGCAAACGATTATAGAAATATGCCATTAAGTCGGGATTTCAATGCATATCCTGTCTAAATTCAATCAGGTTTACTGTAAATAAAGATAATTTATGGAATTAATGATATAAATATTGCAAACGATTTCTTAGAATCCTTTGCCTTGCATTTATTTTTATAGAAGATATCACATTTTATGTTTATGTTATTTTATCTAGTCACGTGCTGAAAGTTGTATTTCTTTACATTTGATTTACGATGATAGTTGTTTTTCATTTGAACTTCCGTCATTGTTTTATTTTATTTTATCCAGTCACGTGCTAAAAAAACATGGTTAAAATATTTCTTTAAAAATTCGTTAAAAATAGAAGCTTGAGTTATACATTAAAACACTGATACCATTAGAAAGCTAATTTTTTTATCTTTAAATTGATGTTAAACTCATGTTTGTCCGATAATAATTTCGGAAGTTATAGCGGAAAAACGTCGAAATTTCGCTTAAATTTTAATTAATTCAAATTCGAATTAAAAATTCGAAAAAAGGGCTCCGAGGTACACATTCCCGACATCCAAGGTATACATGTACCAAATTTGGTAGCTGTAGGTCCATCGGTCTGGCCTGTAGAGCGCCAACACACACACACGCACACACACACACACACATTGAGCTTTATTATAAGTATAGATATAGATATATATTAGCCGGATTTGGCAACAATCTAGTTCGCTGAGATGAATGGTCGTTAAAATTTTCAAATAAATATTGAATATTATTTTGTCTTAATAGTTTCTTAATAACACTCACAGAAATTTCAAGAGACTCCCATATAAATATGTAAAAAGAAATGTCGAGAAAATCAAACAAAAAAATTATTGAAGCAAAAGTATTCAGCAGACGAACATTGAATACAAAAATCATGCGATTTTAGAAAGCACGGACACGCATCCAAACAACATACATTATTAAAATATTTAACTGTTACTGAAAAATGTTGAGCAATCAAAATTTCCTTGCGTTTCTGACAATTGTCATACATATATTAAACTAGCAATTTCCCCACGGCGTTGCCCGTGGCATAGCATCGAAAAAAAATTGCTTTAAATTTGTCTAGTCTCCACTCGATATGACACGGACATGTTAACGCAATATCAAACAAACATAAAATATACTTAGAAATTATCAAAAATAGCGACAAGTTTTTTAAAAAACACATTCAGAAATATTTAGATTGTTAGAAAGGTAAAAATATGATGTGTCTGTAGGCAAAACAATCCACTGAAAAATATCCAATAGAAAAGCTGTTGAAAATTTATAGTTGTTTTTTCCTCAGTTTCAAATTTAAGTGTCTTTCTTTGTCAGCAGACAGGCGACCATTTCGCTCCTCATTAGCTCATAATTCAGATACATTATCTTTCTCCGCAATTCAGTTGCAATGCAATTTAAAGAAAAACGGCCATTTCGCTAATCAACAGATTCTTCTTCCCAAGGTTTGGACATTCTTTCTCTGACATTCGCTAATCATACATTCCTCTTCATTTAAATAATCTCGCAACAAAAGAAGCTTTTTGGCATTTAATGTATTTCGGCCAAGTTGAATTTTCTTCTTTTCGGCTCAACGAGATTTGAATTGCTGTTTAAAATCAGACGTACAGAAAGAAACGCATCGCATATGCATACCGCAGCTTTTGCTATTTGCACATGAGCAGTTTTAGGGTTTCGCGCATGCGTTGAATAATTAAAAGCGCAATTATAAAATTTCTTTTTTCATTTTACTGTACTAAAACCTTCTCCAATAGATGCTCTACAAAATCTCCACCATCCGTTAACTATTTCTCGAGTTTTTGTGGTTCAAATAAATAGATGCTTTCAGGAGACTTCATTTTATACTATATATATATATGTGTGTGTGTGTGTGTGTGTGTGTGTGTGTGTGTGTGTGTGTGTGT
>JAPMOQ010049553.1:261648-312751 GCA_026543055.1 Argiope trifasciata
AAATAGATTGCAGTAATTAATTTTTATAAAATTCTTTAGAAACTTTAATCTTACTGATGAAATAATTATTGTATGCTATTTATTATTATTTTTATTTAAGTTATAGTTAAAGAAGTATTTTCTGTCAATAAAGTAATTGTAATAAATTTATAACAACTTTTAAATTGACAAGCAACAAATGCTAAGTTCTGAGATGGGCAAATTTTTATTTGAGAAATCTTGCTTCCTTTGATATTTCTTTTATTTACAATTTAAATGTTAACATCTGGGTTGGGGCTAAGATGTTCTCAAATTATATCTATGCATTATTTAACTTAGATATTCATACATCTAATTTATTAATTCTTGATTATTTCAGGCATCAATTATTTTGTAGAGTATTTCTTTGAAATGCCAAAGAATGAAGTAAAGTCCTCAAGCACAGTTACTTCCAAATCATCTGAAATCACTTCTGTCAGTTCTGATGGATTGACATGTGTCACTGAAAAGACTAGGCATGTTGAAATAAGAACCCAAAATTGTGATGGAGAAGAAAAAGCCATCGTTGAAGAGCATGGAGGATCCATTTCAGAGAGGTATTTTTGAGCCTTCTCTGATGTTTTGAAATTTCACCTCTCTGGAGAGTTGAAATTTAAACTAATTGAAAATTTTGATTCCAAATATTTCTAAATTGCTAAAATTTTAATCAAAGAGCAAAATGTGTTGTTTCTATGGGTTGTAACTGATGCGCTGTTATAACTTAAGGAAAAGGTCTCAGCTATGGCCTTGGTTGTACATAAATTTTAGATCCTATATCCTAAATTTATATGTTATATGTTGTATACTTAGAGCTATTGTATAATCATATGTTGAAGTCATGTGTCCTTCTTTTTGGATATAATGTGTGTTTGATATGATGTTGAATACCAGCTTATTTGTCTATGTTTGAAAGTTACATAATTTATCTCAAATTTGCTTCTAAATAGAATATTTTTCTAATTAATTGAATTAAACTAGTTTGTATTTTTGGAAATATATTAAACTTTATTATTCTCTTACTGTATATTAGAAGCTTGTGTTCTTTAAATGTTATTAAAAATTATCAGTAATTTGTTTAATTTGTTATTATTTGGTTAGTTCTGGAGTTGCTGTTTTTAAATGTGATCAACATCTCATTGATGTTTTTTATTAACATCTATGAAAGTAATATAATTTTGTATTTATTTTGAAGTTAATTTTAGCTTTTGTATCAAAAGATTGTTACCTGTACTATTTATTTTCTGTAGATAATTTTTATTTTATTCAAAAGTGAATTATATTTTGTTCTAAAATGGTGATGTTTAACTTAAATATAATTTTAAAATTCATTAGTGTTCATTATTTTTCATATAATTAATTTAATATACTTAATTAGAATTTACTCTATTAGCTTATGTAGTATTATTCCTTCTGCAATAGATAAATAATTTTCAAAATTTCTTTATGTGTTTAAAAAAAAAAATTCAATATGTTTGAAAATATTTCATTATTTTTTTAAAAATTATTCTTTAAAGGTTGGCTGCCCTGCAGCGTTCTGGTTCTGAAAACTGGAAGAAGAGGTTGGGTGGAAGGCCTCCTATTCTGCTTAAACCTGATAGCCCTGTCATGAGAGTGAAAGAGGTGAATTGTATATGTGATATTCGTTAATTAAGATTGCTTACAGATTTAATAATAAATGTAAAATAAAGAATGAAGGCAAAAAATCTGAATGACTGATCAAAAATTATTTTTGGATAAATATTTTATTATAAAGTTGTTTTGATCAGAAAATTAAAAAAATAATAATAATACTTTGAAACTGTGAATGTATTTCATATTAGCTGGATATAAAATCATTTTTAGAAAAGAAAAATTGTTAAATATATTTATAGAATGCTGTTTTTAGATGTAATGACATTTATGGCTGCTTCTATTCATTTGTTTCTCTATGTTTTTATAAAATAAAATTTAATTTATACATAATTAAATTTTCTTATATAATTAAAATTTCACTTCAGCTTTAAAAGACATCCCTTGAATTTTTTTGAAAATATAAATATTATTCAGTTTTTGCAAATTAAGCCATGTCTTGTATATGTTGAAATTAGGAATTTAATATCAAATACAGTTTTTCTTTCAAATATGAAAACACACTTTTTATTAGAAAGAACTTAAAGAAAAAAAGAAAAGGAAACAGTTTCCAAAAGCTGCTAAGATTTATAGGACTAATTTAGTGTGTGCTTGTTTCAAAACTATGAGTTATTTTATTTAGTTTTACATACTACAAATCTGTAAGCAATTTTCATTTGTTGAAATTAAAATTAGGATTTTGATTTCTTAGATGAGCATTGAAAAATAGAATAATTTGTTTGATTATAGATGATATAAAATAAATTTCAATCTTTCTAAAATAAAATATTTTCAGTTTTTTGCTCACTCTTAAAAACTTTCATTATTGAGTACCTAGTAATTATTTCGACATGTATGCTCTTTTTCCCCACTTTTTAGTAAATTTCACATCAACTTGTTAATTTGACAGATGTATTTCCTTGCAAATGCTTAACCGAATATATCTTATTGTTTCTTTGTGCTTAGTCGAATAAGTCGATGTATTCTCAAACTATTAACTGTCAGTTTGCATATATTATCTGTCCATTTTAGTTTTTTTTTTTATTTATCTGCCAAGTAATGCAATATTTTGATCTTTTTTTTCACAATTTATTCTATTTAAAACATTTTAATTTATATCTATTTAAATAAAATTTTCAAAAATGATTTTGTGTCGAATTTTCTTTAAAAATTATTTTAATATTTCGTTTCATTTTTTAATCTAGGTATTTTCTGCACAATTTGAAACAATTTCCCAAAGTCTGTGCTTTAAATTAATTTGTGTAGATATGTGTTAAAAATGAATGTTTATCTTAATTTACAGAGGCCTAGTGGGGAGAGACCCAAGAGCCTGATGGATCGCATAATGATGTTGGGGGAAGCCCAGGATCAATGGCGCAACAGAGTGGAGGACAAAGATGCCAGCCAGTTCACTGTGGCGGGCAAAATGGTACAAATGCGGTACTCCCCTCAAGCGAGCCCAATTATTAGTAGGAAGAAATATAGCCCAAAACCAGTTCAGAGTAGAAGCAAAACAAGTAATAAATTCATGATTTCTTACTTTTATTTTTATATTATTTATTTTGAAATAAATGGATTGTGCTTTTTAATAGCCTGCTTTAATTCCAATTAAAGACTGTATGAAGTATATATATTAACAAAAATAAATTATTAAACACAAAATTTATTATTTATGTGAAAAAAAGTATTTGAACTCTTTTTAGGTGTGTGATGAGATTAGTTTGAAAATTAATAGTCCATTTTATTTAACATTTTTAAAGTTTCCTCAGTTGTCAATAAAAACATCATTTATTAATTTCTGCTATGTGTAAAATAATATTAAAACTCATAAGATATAGGAAGATTAGAAAAAGAGAGTTCTGATATATATATATATATATATATATATATATATATATATATATATATATATATATATATTGCTAAATTAAATGGGATAATGATTTTTACTTATTAATAGTTGATTATTGTTAGGCATTTACACATATTTTTAACTTGATTTTTGCTTCTTCATAATGTTGAAATTTTGTAGTGTTTTTATTCATCTGCTAATGGGCTAAAGTAACAGAATTTTGTCTATTTGTATCTTTCTGATGATAATGCCTAATATTTTTGATGAAGTAGGCTTTTTGTAATTGACATTGACAGAATAATGATCAATTAATCATTTAAATTAATGAAATTTTTATTTCAGGAAATTGCTACACTTGTTATTTAATATGCATAAAATTTTTCTCAGATTTTATGATATAATAAATTGGAAATTAAAATTAAATTATTATTATTATTATTATTGCTCATGAAAGTATGATTTAAAAATTGGTTTCATTCAATTTATTTGGTATTCTTATTTCATTTATGTATGATATAGCTTTTGTCCTCAATAAAGTGTTAGTTACTTTAATAAATTTCTATTTTGAGAAGTGTGCTTTTTATATGTATAGACTATCCTTGTTGGATGTAATTGAATATTTGAAATCTGAATAATTTTATTCTTTGAGACTTTAATCTATAAAGAAATTTAAAAAATATATCTGTTATGGAGATTATAAAATAAAATTATAGTAGAATTTTAATGAAAATTATCTGTCAACTATAATGAAAAGTTAGATCAACCATTTTGATGATTAATTTGTGTCTGTGTGTGTGAAATTGTGTACCTAAATCTTGTTAGATATGAGGGGGGTCAAATGAAAATGAACTAGAAGTCATATCATAAAATTACATAGTTTATTTTTTAAAATAATCACCAAAATTACATAGATACTTGTCTCACTGGTTTACTAAACAATGTGTATTTTGTTCGTAGAAAATGTGAGCCTGATTTGAATCCACTTTTGAGGAATATCCATAATTTTGCTAAGTGTAAAAGGCAATATTTCAATATCATTTTCATTTAAACAAATAAGCAAAATTTTTATAGCAAAATATTGAAGTTATATAGTTGCTGTTTCAACACTTTTTACTGAAATTTCTTCAATTGGATCAGTGTGCAAGTGGTCGGGTATTGTCAGACAACAAAACCATTCCATTATCTCAAAATCTAATTCATTCAGACAGTAAAAAGTTAATAACTTCCTGTTGTTAGCAGATGTAGATGAAGTGACCATTAATTGACTGCTGCACAATTCTGTTAGTTGACCACCATCACATATAATGTGATTACTTAGGGCATGTTTATTCCATAATGAAAGATGTGTTTATCTTCTAATTCTCCTCTGCACAACATTTTCTACACACTTGTTTGATAATACTCCAAATTTTAATCAATGTTTCTGTTTCATTCTATTCACCTATAGCTTTAGAAATTTTCTTCACCCTAGGTCTAATATATATATGATTGTGTAAATATGTTTTGATTATTTGTTTTATATTCTATGGTACTAGAACTTTAAATTAATTAGATTGTATTGACATTGATGTAATTAAATATATGACAAATGCTTTTTTATTGCTAGAATATAAATTATTATTTCAACTTAATTATCTTAACATGATGAATATTTTCTTATCAGTTATTTAAATAGAATTGTCACCTTTTCCAGCCAATATCCAAGAGCTTTCCAGTTACCTTAGTCAGAGTACTCCTTCATCTCCTTATCATTTAAGTAAAAGCCAGTCTTCCCTGATTACTACTAGTGAGTTGCATTATAGTTAAGCAATTTGTTCATCTTATAGTTCCAAAGAAAGAGCTAATTCTTTTCCTGTAGAGGCTTTAGTGAATCTCAAATTTATTTTTAGTTTTCTTTTATTCTTGTTATTCTTAGTTTTCTTGTTTTCTACTTAAATAATTTTATTTTCATTTTAAGATCTTAAAAAACATTTTGGATGTGGAAAATGCCTTCCTTATGTAATCCTTAATTTATATGTTTTTAAAAATTATTATTGAATAAATAACTATTAAGAAATTATTATTAAAGTTAATTGCTATTATTTGGTTAATTTTACCAACAAGTTTCCACATGTCTGATTTCAGAATTATATATATAAATTTATAAACTCAGTGTGGAAACATACATAATGATGAGTTCTAATTACTTTGATGAATCTTTTTATGGTAAATATCTGATTTTGCAAAAGAAATTATTTGAAGTTATTTTCTTTTAATTATAAATATTGCTGAATATTTTTATTATTTAAAAAAAGGCTAAAATGTGCAAGTTTATTACATATAAAAATATGTAAATTAAATAAATATTTAAAAACAATTTAGGTTTGAAAATGAACATTTTAAAAGAATGTTAGAAATTTAATTAGTTTTTTTTTTTAAATATGACAAATGTTTCAGTTTAACCCTTTACAATTGAGTAACATCAGTGTAGTTGTGTGAAGTTTAAAACACATATAATTCAATTTTTTTTAAATTCCTAATCCTAATGTACTTTTATTAGCAAACAAAATTAGTAATTGTGATCTTGGTAATCTGTTGATATTGTTTAAACAAAATGAAATGTATGTGCTTTAAACTTATAATATACATACAACCCAAATTTTGTTATTCAAATGCAAAGGCTTAATTTCTCAGAACCACTGCTTTTTTAAGATTTAGATAATATTTTTTAATTTTTGATATTGGGGTAAATATCCAAAGATTTGTAAAAATTTTAATTTCATATCCATTTATCCTTATTTTTTTCAAGATTCTTTACCTGTAATTTTGTTGAGATATGTTTTTTGTTGACAGGTAGTACATCAGAACTTGAAAAAGTAACTAAAGTAAATACAGTTTCAGTTCCTAAAATTGACGATGAAAGTTTCACTTCCTTTTTCAAATCCGTGAAAGACAGGCTGAACAGAATAAGTGTCAGCACTTTTGATATATCTGATGAAGTCTTTGAATTTATATCTTCTGAAACCCATGATTTGTAAGTTTTCTATATTTTAAATACTTAAATTTGAAATGAAAATTTTATTCCAAAACATTATCAATTATAATTTCGGATATTTCTTTCTCCTGCCCCTTAAATACATATTGATTTTTTATAAAAGATGCAGCAAAAAGCATAAAATGAAAATGAGTTTAAATTTTTATAAAATGTTATTCTTTATCTTTACTTCAGAAGAGATGCATTTATTTTGTGTCGGCATTTAAAAATGTTTATTTTTGGTGTACAAAGTACATTTTGATTTTATGGTCTTTATGCATTGTTGAATAATTCATTTCAAATAATTTACTTGTAAAGTCTAATATTGTTAATTAAAAAAAATAGTTTGATGCTGTACTGAAAATCAGTTGTGTATTTTCAATTTTAAAAAATTAATTATTTTTATTTTTTACAAATAAATGGTAAATTGAAGCATTTCCCAAACCATTCTTTTTAATGTTGTAGAAAGATTTTTTTCTTTCTGAGTACTTGGCATTGAGGGAAATTAACTTAATTTTATATGACCGTTATGATATACTTTTACTATGACCATTTATGATATACTTTTATTTTATCAATTATTAAATTGTAATGTTGTTCTGTAGTGGACTATAATTTTTTCTAATAAATTATTAACATGCATCTAGTTTTATTTAAAATAATGATTTGAATGTTTTCAGATACCTTTAATTAGTACATTATATTTATTTTTCTTCTGGGTAATTGCCCAACTCATTCGATATTTTTATCTACATATATGTATATTCTGTAAAATATTATGATCTGTGATTATTAACACTTTTGATTATGTTCCTTGTTTTAGGAACAAACAGTTCATTACACCTTTTTTGTGTTTATTAGCAATTAGAAAGCAGTAGAAATGTTTCACTGAGCATCTTATGAACTTGTAAGGGAATTTTGCTTTACAAGAAATTTTTTAAGCCTGTAAAATTTTTTTCACTGGTAAAAAAATATTATCATAGATAAAAAAAATTTTTTAGATTACTAAGAAATTCCAACTCTTTTTTTATGATAATACTTTTAAAAGTAGATTTAGAAGTCAATAAGATTTTTTGTTTCCATAGAAATACAATCTTACGTGATGGAGTATTGTTTACATTATCTGAATGGGTATTAAATGTGTATAAAAAACTTGTTTAGGACTAAGGTATTTATTCATTGAAGACTAACCATCTTTAATGACTAGCTGGTTTGCCAAAATTAATGGTTGCATTAATTTTTAATTTAATATTTTATTGGACGATCTTAATAACTTCTTCAACAAAATATTTTTAAGCTTCAAATTTTGATAAAATTGATATTGATTTAATACTGTTTTAAATTTCTTACTCTATTCTGTGAATTTTATTATGCATATTCTATCAGTTTCCTGAAATTCTTAAAAAATGGATAGATTCTGTTATTAACAATGCAGCTTAATTTCTATCTTAAAATGATGTAGAATTTGACATTTATTTTCACGTTAATAGTATATTAAATGTAAATTTAAATCTTTTACAGATTCTTCTCAGAAATAAGTAAACATATTGTTTGCTTTCCTAGAATATGCTTTATTAATTGATGCTGTTGATTATGTAATTGAGGTTGTAAAACTAAAATGAAAGTTTTATATTTGCAGTTTTAACTGTGACTTTTGTCAATAATTTTGGTGTTCTCTCATAATTATGTTTTTGGATTATGATATATTTAATATTCATTTGTAATTTTTATATAACTCTGTATTATTGTTGGAAAACATGCTTAAGATATTAAATATTATTTATTTGATTAAATATAGGAAAAAAAATGCTATTAATTTAATATTATGATATTTTAAAAAATGGTACCTTTTCATTGATGTATCATTGAAAAAATGTTTAATTTTAAAAGGATGTAGAAACAATATTTATATTGGATTATTTTTGTAAGTTTTCTTGCAGAAAAACTATAAAATGTGTTTAATTTTTAATTAATATTTTTAAAACTGGTACGAAGGTGCACATTTCTTTCCCTCCACAAAGTTATTATTTAGAATTTATAAAATCAAATACCAATGTAACCAATCTATTTTTATATTCCACACAGTATTCTTTATTCTTTTAAATACACTTCTTCACTTTTAGATTAAGTCAGAGAAAAGAAAAGCTCAAAATTCAAAGAAAGCATGCTTCTTCTGGAAATCCACTGAGACTTTTAGCTTCACGCTCTGACCTGAAGCAAGATTATGAAGAAATTTACAGAGGAGTTGCTGAGAGAGAGTTGGAAAGAATGAAAATTGAAAGATGTATGTATGATAATTGTTTCATTAAAGAAAATGTTAAAGTGTATTTTTGATTTCATAAGATCTGAAAGTTATATTTGTGAATGGTTTGTCAAATATAAATCTAAACATTCCAAGTAGTTGAACTGGCATTTTCTGTTTATATTATTCAATTCCAAGCAAATAATTCATAATTTGTAAATATGTTTGTCTCTGGAAATGGAATAAAGCAGAAATAAACTTAAATGGAATAAACTTAAAAATGAAAATTCTCTCCAATGTCTTCAAACCTGCCATTTACTTCCAAGAATTTTAATTTTTACATATATATTTTTTTTTAGTGGCCAAGGGTTCTAGTTTAGCTATGTCTGCATTAGCTGGCCTAGCAAGTACAGAAGATTTTAAAAACGTTGCCTTGAAGAAAGGATCTCCTGCCGACCCCGTTTCTGAAAGCAAAATTTATCTTTTACAAATAAAAGGTATTTGCAATAATTAAATTTCAGTTTTTTTTTTTTTTTGTGGTTTTATAAATTTTTGAAGTGATTTTTATAGGAATTATTATCTAAAGGAGTAAATATTAGGGTATGAAACCTGTTCTAAGGATTTCATTTAATTATTAGCAGAAGTTTTTTTTTTTTTTTTTTTTACATGTTGTTATTTTCTCTAAAAGTAGCACATTTTGTTTCTTTTTTTTAAAGTATTTATCCATTCTATTATAAAATAAAATAAAAATATTTTCATCTCATAGCAATAAATTAAACTACCACTTTTTTTTTCTTTCTGTATTTTCAAGTTTGATCTAAACTTTATGCAAATTATTTTCTACATAAAAAGTAATTTTCTAATTTTTTATTCCCCCTGCTTCTTGAAACATAAAATGTTATGATCTTATGGCTTTAAAATGTAACTTTGGCTTCAAAAGAACTTAATAAGTTCTTTACACCCTTTCAAAATTTTATTATAATAGTATATTTTTTAATACTTATGCACTTTGATCATTAATTTATTAATTGTTTATCACGAAAGATGTACAGGAAATTGTAAAGTTATAAAAGTAGGTTTTATTTTGTTTTTAAAAATTGATTTGTTAGTACTTTTAATAAAAAAATAAAAATTCCAATTTGTATCTCTATTCTAATTTTTTTTAACTATAGGACGCAGGCGTGCTCAAGTCAGATTAGTAGAACCAAAAGCCCCCTCTTTGAACCATGGTGACAGCTATGTTCTTGTCACTCCTAATCAAGTGTACTGTTGGCATGGAGAATTCAGCAATGTTATTGAGAGAGTGAAGGTGAATGTTTAATGCACTATTTTATACTGTATATATAAAGTCTTATAATGATTTAATATGATGCTAAAATTAAATTTTTTGGAAAAATGTTATACATGAATGAATAAATGATTTTGTGCAATCTTCATGACGATGAATATAGATTTTGTTCAATCTTCATGATGATGAATGTAGTATAGAAATATAATTACAGTTTTTTAAGAAGATAAGTGTTAGTTGAAATCAAAAATTGTTGCAGTATATTTATAATTTGTTGTTGTTTTTAATAAATTCCTGACTTCAAAAGCAAAAGAATGCATTAAAGACCCTACTTTAGACATGACTCTGTGTTGTATATAGAATTCATTATGATGGGTCTGATACTTTCAATCAATTTGGGGAATGGTTAGCTGATTGATTTGACTGTTTTTCTCAAGGAAGGATAATTTGCTAACAAACAAAACTGTAACAGACCAAATGAAACAACAACAATAGCTATTTCAAAATATTCCCATAGATATTCTCTAACTGTGTAAAATAAATTTGATTGCTTTTAATTTCTTGAAAATTATGTAAGCTTATTATTTATTTATGCCAGTCTCATTTGAGATGCTAAAATTTTATTTATTCTATTTTCATTTTCCTTCACATGCTAATAATTTTAAAATAACATTATCTGAAATTCTCATGAACTGAAATTTTTTTTTGTATGTTAATTTCATAAACCATTCTCTTGTAAAATAGAGATTGGTAGTAATTATCTTTTTTCTAAAAATATATTTATTAAATGAGTTTTTTTAATTAATTTAATGACATATTTATGAATTATTTTAATGAATTTATATAGACAAATATGGATAGATATGAATCTGATTACAATATAAAATTCTATCATGTAATCTTGATTAAATCTTTGCATTTTTCAAAGTAAAAAATACTAATACTTTTTGATATCTGTACGGTTTTAAAGGAAAAGGAAATATTGCTTTTTGATTATTATTTTACATACTGTCCTATTATAACAGTAGTAATTATAAATAAATGGAAAAAAAATTATAGGCTGCAGAAGTTGCAAATTTAATTCAAAGTTCTAAAGACTTGGGGTTCAAAGGTCAGTCAGAGGTTATTGTGGTTGAAGGAGAAAACAGTTCTCATGAAAAACTGCAACAAGAATTTTTTAAAACTCTATCTGTGAAAAAAGAGGAAATCCGTGCAGCAGGGGCACCAGATGAAGATGAGGTATTTAAAATTCCTTTTTTTCTTTTGTTTGTAAGAAAAATGTCAATTTGAAAATACCTCACTTTTCTTTTATGCTTATTTTGTAATTTTTTAAAAGAGTCTTCTTTTAAAAAAATTAAATTGTACATGCAAATAAATCTTCATGCCGTGTATTTATTCTTAAAATAATCATATCTAAGTATTATTCTGTAGTTTATAAACATAAAATAATCTAAGAAAAAACTTTTATATAATGAAAATAATTATTAAAATTTGATAAAATAATGTTCCAGTTTCTTATATTAACTGAAATTGAATTATTTGTTCAAAATTAATTACTCTAATTTTTAAGATTAATTTTCTAAAATTGTTAATTACAAAACTCATTGTTAAAAATATACATTAACATTTTTTGTATATGTGTTTATTGATATGCTTAATTTATTTTAGCTTTATGAAATTGCGATTGTTAATACAAATGCCGTATACAGACTTGAAGAAAATGAACTGAAGCCATGTGATGAATTTTGTGGTGCTGTGCCAAAAATTGAAATGTTAAAATCAGATATGGTATTTGATTTTTATTAATTGTAATATTTTTTAAAACCCAGCAATTTATTTATTAATTAGTTTACAGGAGAATTAAACCTACATGCTGCATAAAGAAACTTTTTTTATAAGTAATTTTTTAAAGTTATCTTTTGCCTTGGATTAAGAGGGGAAAAGAAATAGTCGTATAAGTAATATTAATTAATTATTTTCATAAAAGAATGAATATTATTTTTATGTAAGTTTATGAATAGCCATATAAATTATTTTTAATTAAATAAAGCTACCTGTTTTGATTATTTCAAAATGTTCCATCTTGTTAAAAATTCTATTGTATTATGTAGGAGATTTCATAGCCAAAAGCTGACTGAATTTTGGAGTTTAACGATTCAAATAGAGAACTTTTATTAAATTTTTGAAAACCCTTAAATATTTTTTAAATTTAATTCTTTAATGCAGTTACTTATCATCAGATGTATATCTAAATGTACATTTGGTCTTAATATAAAAAGAATATTTATTTCTATTCTAAATTACAGAATACTAGAAAAATTTAACAGTTCAAAACATTTCAATTAAATGTAAGTAAAATAGTGAGTAATTTCAATTAAATGTAAATAACATAGTTACATCTCATTAGTAACATTGTTATTACTAATATTGGTATTTAGAATTAAAAGGATTTTTTAAGAAATGATAATTTTAGCATTGATATATTTTGTATTATAGATATATGTATTTGATTTCGGTGCTGAGATGTATGTGTGGTGTGGAAAACATGCAGGAACTGAACTTCGAAAAACAGCCATGTCTTTAGCAAAGGATCTCTGGGATGAAGGTTACAATTACTCAGAATGTGATATAAATCCTCTTAATGCATTGTTTGGTAAGTTCTTTTTGAAAATTGTATTCAAATCATCATTATATGTATATTTTATATTCAAATCATGATTTATATAGAATAACAAGTATTTAGAATTCATGATTCAATCAGATTGAACATTGTGGAAATTGAATTATTATTTCTTCGCCAGAAACATTTGGTGCCCCAAATTTTAATTTCATGCTGATTTAATTGCTTAAGTGTTTCATTTTCTTTCTGTCTAAAATTCATGCCTTTTATAATTTTTTAAAATTGAGTACTTTGTGTGTGGGAGGCTGTAATAAAATGTGTTAATTGTAATTTTCAAAAGTTATATAATTTTTGCAAATATTTGTGTGAATGTGGTAGTATGAGAGAATTTCAGTTAAATGAATCATTGTAAATAATAACATTGTGTAGTAAAATCTTATGGGATGGTTTTATAATGTTACCTAATATATATGTAGAAAATAAGTGCCATGTACATTGTATTAATTTCACTATACATGGTTTTAACCTTTTCTTTTTAACTCACAATGAAACAATTTCTATTATTTCTATTTAAATTCTGATTATTTTGTCACATTTTCTTTTAGTTTCCAGCTGCATTGAATTGTTTATAACTTGTTGATTTTGTTAGAAATAATTCTGGACTTATTAAAATATGTTATAAAAATAATAATAACTTTTAAAGAAATATTTTTGTCAGTGTATTGTTAAAATGAAAATTTCTAAATAAAAACCTTGACACCCAAATAAAAGTTTTAAGTGTGAAATACTGTAATTAAATTTGAATTTTTATTACATTTATAATATTTATTGTGGCTTTATAGCCTTTTCCTTTTGTATTTTATGTGTCTTGCATTTGTAATATGTAATTTCTCTGAATTTTGTCTGAAAATATTAATTTTGCTTTTTAAATACATTTATAATTTTTTATTACTTATTTAGTATTTTATATTTATTACTTCTATCTTAATAAACCCATGATCGGAAGTAATGTAAAATTTCTAAATTTTATATGGGAATAAAACGTGGCTTTGCTGGTGCTGGAATACTATGCAGAAACCATTGTACCAGCTGGGTTTCTTTACGTCTCAAAATTAATTAATCACATAAAATTTAATTTTGAAGAAATTAGTTGCTATTGATATTTTTATTTCCTGGGAATAAATATCCTAATTTGTGTATAAAATATGAATTGAATATTATATTAAAATGTTAAATATTACTGTTTTCATTAGTAATTTAAGAATAAATATTTTTATTATCTTCATATATTGCTTACAATTTCACAATTTTAACTATTATTGTTTGAAAATATGGGTGTCAAAATTATAAATTCATGAAATTTTGATAGAAATTCTCCAAGTAAAGTGGAAATTCAATCATGTTTATGATATCTTTCAACTTTTAATTAATGTAATTATTTCACATTTTGATTGGTTTTTAATTCTTTATAATAATGTATGATATTTATCTATAAAAAATGACTCCCTGATTATTTTTCTTTAATATATTTCACATTTCTTGGATATGAATAATATGGAATCAAAAAATAGTATTATATTTTGTAATTGAGAATTCTCAAACTATTTAAATAACCTACAATCATTGGAACATAACAGTTGTACCAAATTTTAAATATATGAAAGTATGAGTTTAAAAAATATTTGTCAGAATTTAATCCTTACAATCATGAAAGCAAAGTAAGAGTGAGTTTTATACTTTTTTTTTCCCCATCATTTTTAGTTTTTCCTACTCTGCCATCTCTTTTTCATGGAATTATTTTGAAAAAAGAATTCAAGTCATTTAAAAAAATTTTTACTTTAATAAAGAAATATTTTTAATGGCATGCTATATTAATTTTCAGACATATGCGAAAATATCACATGTATTGAAATTTTCAGCAGTTGATTCATTTAATGGCATTGAGCTTTGAGGAACGAGCTTTTAAAGTGGTTTAATCATATTTTTTGTCACTTAGTTAAATTCTTAAAATGTGTAGAATTGGATTTCCATGCAACTTAAACAAAATCAAAGTATAAATTATTGTCTTTGAAGTTAAATATAAATTTCTTGTTCACAGATTTCAGTGAACTGATAGTATAAACAAATAACTGTCAAAATATGTTCAGTATTTCATACAGATTTTTAAAAAACAGTAATGATTAATAAAATTTGTTAAAAAAATATATGAATACAAACATTACAATTTAAATCTTTGATATGCTTTAGTTTTTTTAGAATTGGTTTTAAAGTAATTCTTTCATTTCACAGATGGTCCTTTAAAAAGCCAAGATAGTAAACGTCCTGATTGGGCTATTTTTATGAAGACCAGTCAACACAGAGAACCTGTACTTTTCAAAGAAAAATTCTTTGATTGGCCAAATATCCATCCTCTTATTACACAAAAGACTTATAGTAATGACAGTAATAAGGTAATTAAAAGCGCAATTATTGCACTTTTTTTTTTCAAAATGCATGCTTTAAATTTAAAGGACCATTCCTAAAAAATTGTAGAAACATCTAGAAAATTCAAATGATTGCTTTTTTCAAATATAAATTTTTTTATTAACTTAGTTCCAGATAAAATAATTATTTTGGATTTTCTTATATTTACCTTTTTTCTACTTGTGTATCAAACATTTTTATTTATTTTATTCTAGTAATTATTAATTGGAAAAGTCAGAATATTGAGAGTCTGAGAATTTTGTTCCATTTATGTGACATTTTTAGAATATAAGAATTATATTTTTAATTCTTGTATTTTATTATTTAATAATATTTATAAGAATAAGAATTTTTAATTCAAACAAATTTTGTAGGCTAGTAAATTTCCTACCAGTATATCTGATATTAAACCTTGTGATGCCAAAACTATGCTGGAAAGTGAAGTTGAAGAACCCGATACTGTTTTGGAAAACAGTCACATTGGAAGAGGGTTGGAATATCACGACGAAGAAGAACGACGTCACTTCAGGATAACAAGCGTTTCTCATAAAATGTGGCACATCTCAGAACATGGATATGAAGTGTTGCCGGAGGAGAGCTGGGGCCAGTTTCATAATTGTGATACCTATGTTGTGAGATGGCAATATATGATTAGTAGCACTGGTGAGTGAAATGGCTTTGATCTCTTTTATCCATCTGATGGTTTGTGTTGTATGATAATTGGTTGTGCTTTCTATTTTTAAGTTAATATTTATATCCATGAATTAGAATGAAAAATGAATTTATGTCAAATTTGTAATCCATTCATTCATTGCATTAGCCAAATGTATATTTTATTGTTAATGCTGCATATAATTTATTTGAAGTAGCAATGCTTCATAACTTTGCATTGCTATCTCAAGATAAAGATTAAGTAATTTATAGAGTATCTTAAATTCTACTTGAATCTGTATTTTCAGGGAGAATTTATCTGTAGCATATTTTTTTCTGAATAAAAAATATGGCACCACTATGAGTTTGGATAATTAAATGAGTGTCTTTGCAATTGAATTATTTTATTACAATTATTTTGTCACCATTCCTTTTGGAAAAGGAAGCAAATGAAAATATAAAAATATTCCTTTCTTATAATATCTGAAATATTTAGGTGTCTTAAAGGCTTTTTCATCATTCAATATACTGTGCTGTTTATATGAGCATAGTAAACAAATATCAACTCTCGTCCTAGATTAATTCTTGCTTAAACAGTTTAGACAAATAAAAACTGAAATCAGTGTAAATAAAAAAATTTTGTTTGTTGCATTTTAATTGTAATTTGATAAAAGTTCATATATAAGGTGTGATTTTGTATTTTCTTAGGATCTTTTTTAAATCTTGCCTCAATGTCTGAAATCTTTAAAAAGTTCACAGCTGTCAGGAGTTCACCATTAATCCACAACCAGAATTATACTATAAATAAACATATTTAGTAAATTTTAATTTAAGACAATAGTAGCTTTATTTGCTAATATGCATATGTTTTGTAATGTATCTAGCCTGTTGTTGATGCATTTCATGATTAGAACGTTTTTGACATTGCTTTATAAAGCAGCTCAGTCATGAGTCAGTTGGTAATCCTTTATTCAGGAAGAACTTTGAAAGGAGGAGCTTCACGGTATTCCTTTGTGGGCCGCAAACGTTGGGTGTATTTCTTTTGGCAAGGCATCAACTCGCCTATTACTGAAAAGGGAGCTTCAGCTTTGATGACCATCGAGCTAAACGAAGAAAAAGGCCCTCATGTGAGTCTCCTTTACACTATTGTGTTTGTGTGTGTGTATAGTATGAGGATTTTTGAACTATTAAAATCTTACTAAACCAAACTTTTGAAATTGCTATTCATATGTGATTTTTATTATTTGAAATTATTTAAAGCAATTAATAGCCTTCATTTAATGAATAAGTTATACAATTATATGGATATTTAATAAATTTTTTATTGTCAATTTTAGTGATAAAGTAACAATTCATTTTAACTGTATATTTATAGTTATACTCTTTTTTTTTTAAGTTATCTAGAATTTAATTTTCAAAATCTTATTAATGAAAGATTCTTAGGGAGAAATAAATTATGATAATAAAATTATAACCACATGACTTCTTTTTTACCGAAGCACACTATTGGAATTTAAGAATATCTTCAGTAAATACGTTGTTAGTGTTTAGTTATTTATTTATATCCCTGAATGTATCAATGAAAAGGCTGAAATGAAAATTCTGATTTTATTCTCATGTTGCTTCTATGAATTATATAATGTTTTCTAATTTACAATGGAGATTTTATTATTTTCTCTGTATCTTAGTTCTAAATCTTAAACATTAAACATTTGCCTTTGTACAGGTTCGAGTGACTTGTGGCAAAGAACCACCGTGCTTCCTCAATTTATTTCGTGGGCAAATGATTGTGTACAATTGTCGAAGAGGTGATGATACCTCTGATGAATCAAGTATGACAATATTTATGTTTAATTAATGAATACTATTTTGTTAATTTGTTGTAATGACAGACATTTTAATTATCTAATTTACATTTTTGTTTCAAACATTTAGAAACTTATGAACATTTATTGCAGATCCTTACAGATTATTCATGTTACGCGGTGACATGAAAACAGAAGCTGTGCTCCAAGAAGTGAAACTCAGTAAAGGGAGTCTGCGAAGTCGATGTTCTTTTCTCCTCATTAATAAAAAAAGTGGGGAAATGTTGATCTGGCATGGCTGCAAATCTGCTGCTCATACAAGAGAATTTATATTACATACTGCTCAATTAGTTGTAGATAAGTATGTGTCATTTTCACTGTGCACAACTTTCTTTTTTATTTCCTTATTTTTGTGTCTGCTTTATCTTTGAATTACAGCCCATATTAACAAATACTTCTAGAATATAGAAACATTATTCCTTGTTCCTGTGATGGAATTGGAAATATTTATCAAAGGAATTTGATAGCAATTTATCAAGTTAAAAAAAAATTAAAAGAAAATTGGGTTTTATAATTGAAATTCCATTTGCTTAGTGAATTGGTATTTTAAATGAAAAGGAACCATAATATAGGGTATGAATGTACTATAAAAAAAATGCATTATATTAAGTCAAATCTTTTATATGTCAGTTTAAAATACCAGTAACTTTTTAATTGTCTATCATTAAATATATTTTGATACATAATAGTGAAAAAACTTCGAATTAAAATAGCTTGATTATGTATTCAAATATTTTAATTCCTGCCATTATTTGCTATCTACTGCTTGCTATTGGAAGTATGTTTTTCATATTTTTGTAAATATCACCAAGAAAAAATATATTGCATAGATATAAGAATGATTGATTTTAGAATTATTTATCTTGAATAAAATTGATTCCTCTTATTCTGTAATTATATTTATCTAGCTGTTTTCTCTCGAAAGTCAGAAGAATTATAGCATCGAATTATTCATTGATTTTTAATAATCTTAGTTTGATTACATATAATTTTGCTCTGATCTTTAATGAAAAATGTTGTATGAAAAAAAATTATTATCAGTAGATAAGAGGTTTTAAATGAATTAGAAGGAGTTGCTCTCTTTATTGAGAATTGTGTGTGTGTATGCCAAATAAAAAAAACTTTTGAAATTTAACTGATTTATTTCATCTTGGTTGGTGTACTAGAAAGAAACAATCATGAATGAAGAGCTTCAATGATTTTATTATGAGATTTTGATAAGGTTTTTACACTTGTTGACTTTGGATTCTTTTGTATTTTTAAAAGAATGTTGTAAGCATTAAAGAGTTTTATTCCTTCACTTACAATGTGGGAATGTGCTGAATTCATATTCTTTCTGAAATGTGTGTTAAAAGATTAAAATGAGAATTAGATCAGGAAATAAGGGATTTTAGAATGATTTTAATGTGGCTGTATTAAGGTAAAAATGAGAAATTTAATTGGGATTTAAATTAAATTGAGAGATATCATTGCATATGTATTGACTTATGTGTATTTTAATGTAATTATATATATATAAGAAGATACATTACTAATTAATTAAATAATTACTGTTTTATTTTATAACAAAGACTTCTAATAACCTTAACAAGAACATTTTTATAGCTCAGTTATTCTGTATTTTATTTGACTGCCTTATTCATGGTACTTTTCCCTAACTGCTGGTATTGTATGTCCATGTATATCTTCTTTCATTCTTAATGTTAGCCGTCCTATTGAAATGAATTTTGATGGTGATGCTGAACTGAGTCTGTCTGAAATTGTAGAAGGGTCAGAACCTGAAGATTTTTGGATTTGGTCAAATGGAAATGATGAACCATATTATTCACTTCTGAAAAGTGAGTTGAAAAGTATTTCTTAATGTTCATTTTTTTAAAAATCATTTCATTCTTTATCTTTGAAGAAAGGTTGTTTGTTTATGCATATGTATAGCATCATTATAATTCAAATTGCACTTTTAAAAAGTTATAATAATAATAATAAGATGAAAGAAAGGAACTGGTCAGAATGACCTATTTCATCTGAGTATATGTGAAATAAAAGGAATTGGTTTTGAGGAAGAAAGAATAACTCATCATAAGATACTAATTAAAAGAAATGATATCTTTTGCGGCTCTTTTTGTTCAGACCTCATCAACTATAAAAGAAGGAATCCACTGTGGACAGGAGAAGGGTGGAAATATAGATTTTTAATTTGTCCTGAGCCAAAACCTGTAAAAAGAACAAAGTTCGAATTATTCCTAGGCCAAAAAACATCTGAAAAGTGAAAAATGAAATTTCTTTTTAACTGCCCCTTGGCCAAAAATCATAGAAAAAACAAAAATGAAATTGTTTTTTAACTGTCCCTTGGCAAAAAATCATAGAAAAAGCAAAAATGAAATGAATTTTTAATTGTCCCTTAGTCAAAAATCATTTTTAAAAAAAAACCGTGAAATTTTTTTAAAAATTGTCTGTAGCCAAAAAACATTGGAAAAAACATGAACTAATGGAAATATTAAAAAAAAGGAATTCAGTGATAACTTCATATAAAGGCATCAATATGCAGTCTGCCATTTTCTTCTGTGAAATAACAAAACAGCATGTTCGACAACAGATAGGAATGTTTCACCAATTATATTGTGAATGTGTTGTATAATGCAGTCTTTCAATTCACCCAAGTTCGCAGTTTGATCCCCTACATTATATAACTCTACAGCGAGAAGTGAAGGGTTCAGGTCAGACCATCGCAGTGGCCATATTAATGGAGATGTCTCTTCAGGTTTATAAATCATCTTCTTTAGAATGAATTCTGTCAGTCAATGGGGAGCTGTTTCTTAAACCCTTGTTGTCCGGAATTTCTTCAAAGCAATAGTCAAACATTTATAGTTCAAGTTAAAAGGCTTTACAAGTTTCAGTGGCTCTCTTCTTAGATTCAGAATAACAGAAATTGTATGTTCCTTGCCCTTTTTTAATCACAAGTTTATTATGCCACCAAACTTGGCATGCATATATATATATATATATATATATATATATATAATCAGAAGAATTTTTGTGAAACTTGAATTAAAATCTTAATTACTTAAAAATGAAGCTTAATTTTGGCATTTTTCTGAAATAACTTCTGACAAAAAAAAAAAAAATGTGCACATTATCTTTGCATGAAAATAATAAGCCTTTTGGGTGTTTTACTGTCATGCTGATAAAAACTGAAATTAAGACCTTGATATAGAGAAATGCAATTTTCCTCAAGTGTCTGTGTAAAATAAATAAATAATTGTGTTTTCTCAAAAAGTAAAGGCAACAACAACAAAAATTCTATAACTTGCAAAAATCTGCAAGAGTTATAGACTTATCAGAATTATGAAATCAATAATTTAGCATAATTTAAGACAAATATGATTTAGCATAATTTAAGACAAATATGATATACTCAGAATACACACATTTAAGATGTTTAATTACAGATCACTCCATTGATTATTTTAAAGAAGATATCGTACATTCCAGGAATTCCTTTGGACGCAGGAGTTTTTTTTTCTTTCTTTATTTAGATCAATGAATATTGTGGATTATTTTCAGTTGTGAACATAATAAACATGATTAAGACTTGGATTTGAAATTTAGCTGCAATGTTATTTTTTTTTATGATATCACATTTTCTCTTTGTTTTAATTATTTCTTTAAATGTGTTTTAAAATATTGTAAATACATATCTTTTCAGGTGAAATGTCATATGACTTTACTCCTCGATTATTTTTAATTGATAGCATGTCTGGTAGCATGTGTGCCAAAGAAATTGTCTGTCCATATTTCACCAAAACACACTCTTGTCCATTTCCACTTTTACAGTCAGATTTAAAGAATGCATCACAACCAGGTAAGATTTAATTTCAAATGTTATATATTCTTTTTTCAATTACCTTTAAAATCTAAGTTAATAAAGATTTTTATTGGATACATTTTTCCATTTTCTTTTTCTTGAACAATGAATTTGACTACCAAAAATAATTTATTTCAAAATATTAAATGCTATTATCTTTTAAAATCCCTTCTTCATAGCAATAGTGTTTATGATTTAATTATTTTTAATAATTATTTTTAGTTAATTATTTTATTTATCTTTTTATTCTTTGTATACTTATTCATATGTATAAATGAATACTGAACGGAGATGGTGCAGTATGCTGCAACCCATAAGTATGTTTGCAATGTGAGGAGAATGCTCTTGAGATATTTATTGTAAACAACCATATCTGATGTTGATGTAAAACTGGTGCAAACAGGCACCTCGCTCACTCTCCTTTAGCGGCAAAAAGTATTATCTTGTGCGCTCGTTGTTAGCTGCACTTTCTATTTTTCAAATATATTGAATATTTAAAAATATATTATGTTTACATTCTTTGCTCTTGTTAGCGGCATTTAAAAAATATTATGTGTTTCCTTGTTCACTCTAGTCAGCGGCATGTTTCAATATTATATTATGTGTTTCCTTGTATATATGTGATCTTTGTCCATGTTTGACATATATATATTTGTGTGTGTGTGTGTGAAAATAAACAAGAAAAAGTAAAGAAGAATTTTTCCTTGGATTAAATACACACACCCTGCGATACATAAACAATTAGTCTAGAGCATCTAACAAATATGTATACAAATTTTATAAGATTTGTGTTTGATTGATGATTGGTTGAAATAATTTTTTTTAGCATTTTTTCTATTGGATAACAATCATGAAGTGTTCGTGTGGCAGGGTTGGTTACCCAGTGATGATCCTGAGAGTGAGAATAATTCCACTGGATCTGCAAAATTGCGATGGGAAATCAGTCGCCGTTTGGTTATGGAGACTGCACTGCAGTATTGCCAGGGTAAAGAGTGTCTTTCAATCTAGGAATAAATGACTGTGACATACAGAGTGTCTCAAAAAATTGAAACATTTGATTCATCACTTATTTGAGTACTATGATTATTGTTTATTTTAGAAAATTACAATGATTCATTACTTATTTGAGATAGATGAACAGTGCAAATTTGTAAATGCATAATAATATTTATCTTAAAAACTCTTTTTACCTGTTTATGGCATCATCACCTATTTTTTTTATGCTCACACTGTCATTTTTTTTTTTTATTTGTAAGAATTAAAATACAAAATTTTTCTAAATGACATTCTAAAAAACAATTCACAGATGATTCATTTTCTTACATTTACTGTTATTTAGCCTTTCTAATATTTGTGTTTAAATATTTCTTTCCCCTGCATTGTGAAATGTAAACAATTTTTTTTTATCACAAGATTTTTCAAAAACTCATTTTATAAAATATGAATTTTTATTTGCCAACTGTGAGACAGCATAGAATGAAATTCAGAGCCTCATGTGCCCAGTTGCTTGAATCGACAGACCACTGTTTATCTGTCTATTAAAGTTCCTTTTAAGAGCATTTGACATATGCAATAACATTTTTTATCTAAAAATCTTCAATATCAATTTATATATGGCCCCTATTTTCACTGTAGATGCAGTGTTTTTTGTAATATGAAAAATGGCTCAAATCATTTTTTTTTCTGCGTCGTAATTTATTTGGTTTTAAAGATGCATTTATTTATTTATTTATTTCCTAATAGTCTTGTTAGATGAAAAGAAAAACTTTCTAATTGACCAAATTTGTTTAAAAAAGCCAGATAAAAATTTTTTAAAAAAAAAGTGATTAAAAAAATTAAAGGCAAATTTTTTAATAAACATTTTCTGATTCTGTACCTTATTTCAAACCATTTTGCAATTTGCATCATCCATTTATTTTTGACCAGTAAATACTTAAACTGTGTTTCAATATTTTTGGGACAACCTGTATATATAATCATAATAAACTAAAGTAAAGCATGTCAGAATGATGCTAGTAAAATTATGAATTGTGAAAAAGCTATTCAACTCAGCTAAAGGACTGTTATTGAACCTAGAAAGTACATACCAATTACAAGTCAGAATTTCAGTCCCAAATGTCCATAATTTTTTTCCATCTGCTTATTATTTTAAAAAAAATTCTTGCTATTTTAAACTCTTTATTTCAAATATAATTCTTCTATTGTTATCTTCAATAAATATAACCAAAAGCTCTTAGGCAATTCTCACAGACATATGTCCAAGTGTTATGCTATAACATTCAATCTTTTGACAACATGGAGAATATATGCTGTTCATAATATTTTTTGTAATATTCTTTTTTTAATCTACAATTTGCTTCCATTTTTATTTTACTTTGGATTACTATGCATTTTTTTTTTAATTATTTATATTGTATATCTATCTTCATGATCTATTTTTTAAAACAAGATATTTCTACTTTTTCTATTGATTAATGCTTTATTTTGTCTGCATACTTTGAATTGCAGCTTTTTTGCATTTGTTTCGCTTTGGTTTTATAACTTCCCTCCCCCCCATTTTTCACAGGTTTTGTTATATATATATATATATTTATATATATATATATTATTTTCTCTCCTTTTTTTTTGTATGTATATAGATGTTGGATAACATTTAGTTTTCAATTTACTTAGGAAAAAATTCTGAAGAAATTCCAAAAGCACTTTCTGTTCATGCTGGTGCCGAACCTCTTTACTTTACAAACATATTCCCCTATTGGGAAGAATGGGATGTGAAAAATGATGGATTAGATGAAGTGAGACATTTTTCCTTCTCAATATTATAACGCTTGAATTGATTTTTAGTAGCAATTATATAACGTCTACTTTTGATGTTTGCTGTCTGTATTTTTTTTTTTAATAAAATTATTTTTTGCTCAACAGGAGATTTGCAGTTACATAGCATATTAGATTGTTCCTGAATATATCATTTCTATTTAATTATGAAGTCATTGTGTATAATTTTTATCATGATATTTTTAATTAAGTTTCTAAGCAATTTTATTTTCAACAGCAATTTAAACTTTTCTAAATTTAAGATCATTATGTCAATTTTTGATTTTTAAAAACATAAAAAGTCAGTATTAGTTGATTTCTGTCCACTATTTTCAGTAAGAATTAAAATAAATAAATAAAGCATCCCATTATGTTCAACTTAATAGATTTCTGAAAATTTAAAATGAATTGTGATAATAACACAAAAATTCAAATTTGTTGAGTGAAATTAATTTATCATTTTTCTTAAAGAAAAAGCATTGAAAAATCAATAGTATATTATTTTAAAATCCCCTTTTTGTAAGTAACTTAATATGAAAAGATTTTAAAATATAATAAAATCTTAAAAAAATCAATCATGATTATTTTTTAATCCTTTTCATCACCACAAAAATAATTTAAAAGGCAGAATAAAGGAAATGAAATATATTTCAAAAGAATGGTACTTCAAAATCTGTTCAATTGATGGTATATCCTATTTGCCAATAATTTAGGTGTTGGGAAGACATATTGACTTATTAGATTGCAAAAATAGATAACAGAGAATATATCCAATGAATCTATGTAAGTGAAGAGTAATTACCCGATGAACTTGATGCTGAACATAATGTGTTAAGATAGCACATTTTATACTTATTGAATTGTTTGTTTTCTTTGGTAATTGATAGTACATTTATTTTATAAGAAAGTAACCATCTGTTTTTTTAAAAATATACTTAAATATATGCTTTTTTTTCTCTTTGAAAAAATTAATTATATTTTATTACAATCATTTGCTTGAAACAATTTTAATTCATGGTGATTGTTTGAATTGGTTTGGTGTTGTTGAGATCTAATAATTCTTTATTATTATGTATTCATGCATTTTTTAATAATTTGTTGATTCATGCTGAAAGTTAGCTCATTCGGTAACAACAACAGAAAAAAAGTATTTAGCTGGAAATATTTTATATATATATGTATTCCTGCAAACTAAAATTGAACATTTCAGGAAAATTCCAAAGTAATGTTTGTTCAAGAAGTCCTGTCACAGTTGTCCAGAGATCGATACAGTCTCCAGGAACTCCAAACCAAGCCCCGTCCACCTGGTGTAGATCTGCTGCGCTTGGAATCTTACCTCAATGATGATGAATTTGAGGTAAAAAAAGATTTTTTTTTAGTCTATCTGCATTAGCTTTTAAATTTGACAAAAATTGAATCAAAATTACTTATTTTTTTTGGTTTAAATATTTGCTCTTACACAATTAGCATGGGATTTCTTTGAACTTAAAATTTTATTTATTTAATGATTAAAAAAATTCTTGAAATTTGTCTAAACTGAAGTTGTTATTCTCTTTAGTTTTTGATGGATTTAGAAATAGAGGATTAGAGCAGCAGGTATAAAAAAATCTGTTATTTCATTTTTTACTAAAATTTTAAAATCAGATTTATACCATACATGCACTCTATGATTTATTAAATACTAGGCTTTGACAGGTAATTAAGTTTTTTGAGAATTTTAATATTTTTGTGTTGAAAGAAATTATTTTATGTCATAAGTTTTCTGTAGTGTAATTAAGTTAAAAAAGGAATATTGCAAAAATATGGGAATGGAAAATTGAACAAATTATTTTTATTCTTATCCAAAATCATATTTATAGTTAAAAAGCAGTTTAAATGATTGAAAAAAATATCCAAATATTGCTGGCGTTTTTTGTCTCTTAGAAGAGGTAAACAAAGTAGGTGGTATTTGTATAACAATTTGGTCCAAGTGACTTCATGCATGCATTAAAATATTCACATGAAAAACATTAAATGAAAAGTAAAATTTGAATTTTTGAAGTTGTTAATTTAAAAAAAAAATTAAGTTGCAAAATAAGTAAATTTTTTGTTACCAAAAGATTTTAGTTAATAAATTAATGTCTACATATTATTTTTTATTTCACTAAATTTCTAGGCTGTTGTTGCTTTATTATAGATGGAAATAATTATCTAAAAAATGTTAGGCTATTCAGTCAAAAGGCAATACATTCCTTAATCTTGTGTTTTTATTTAAACCCTGAAAGATTTGAGGAAGATTTCCTCTTCACATCTTTTGCAAATATTTAGTCAAATCACTTCTTAAAAGACTTTGAAGTTTATGCAGACATGTTCTTGATTTTCTTTAGTTTAGTTTAACAATAATTGATTGTTAACCAATTTCTTTATTATTTTTATGTAATTAATTTTAGTTTCCAATTCTTTATTTTATTATATTAATTAGATATATGGTTTGTTTTATTAATAATTGCAAAGAAGTTGAAAAAATATTGCATAAAATATAAACTTTCCATGTTTTTGAAAATATGTATAAATTTTTAAAAATTGGAATCATATTTTGCTATTAATAATTTACTATTCAAATGAAAACAACAGAAATAATATTTTATATCTAAAATTTGTATTATTCAATAATTATTTGAAGATTGTGTAAATACTTATTTCTGAAAGGTTTTATTAAATTAAATGAACATTTACTAATATAAAGAGTCTTAAATTTTCATCATGGAATAATAATAATTATTTTAAAAGGATTTTTTTATAATTAAGAATTAAGTTTTTCATTTGAATTATGATAAGATTTATTCTTTGAAAGTTATTCAAATTTTGAAAAGTGTGAACATATCAGAAACTAAAATATCTAAATTAAAATAAATTTGAAATTGTGAGCCACATGTCTCAAAGGGTAATGCATTTTGGCATTTAAAAAGTCTAATTTATAAAATATAATAAGTATAATTGGAATTTCATGTCTGACGCTTTAATTGTCTAAAAGTATGTTAGAGAATCATGTATAATCTCTGTATTTTATTTTACTCTCCTCAGAAAGCATTTCACCATTGGACATTTCTATCAATTTGTCTTCAGCATGCTTTTAGTCATTTTTCCTCTGTCATCGATTTTTATCAAATTAAAGTGTTTTTAATTTTGCTGGTTATATAGGCACATGTATTATTGTTTTCAGGTAATAAACTATTTTCATGGTGTAATTCTTGGAGGTAGAAGTGCAAAATTTTTATCAATTTATAATTTTGATTTAATTTTTTTTATTGACAAATTGATGACTTAATTAGTTCATAGATACAAACGATGAACAAAATTTTAATTTTATCCGATGACATCAATGAGCTAATAACCTTCACATTGCCTTGCTATTATATTTTATTTTAAGTTTCATGTAGAACAGAGTATAGCAGCAGTTGTAACATTGAAGGCTAAGTAGGGAATAAATATTGCACAAAATGAATTCAATTACTATTGAGAATAACACAGAGCTCCATCCATTAATATACATATATAATTAATAATTCTTAAAGCACTTTGAAAATTGTTGGAATAATATGTCGCACACATTAATGATTTACTAAATTCGAAGTTTGAACTGAAGCAGAAATTAAATAGGAAATGATAAAATTTTTCCAAAGTTCCGTCGGTCAGAGATTCTAAAAATAATAATAATTACCTGCTGTTGCCAACGCCAAAAGTAGAATGCACTTGAGCTATAGGAGCTCCTGTTGCCAACACCACAACTGTTTTGGCATTTACTAAGCTGCAAAAAAGCTCTGTGATAATATTTATTAAAATAGTTGTTTTTATTACAAATTCAATTATATGCAAGAAAATTTACATTATAAAGAAAACTTGTATTTGCTCTGTGGAATTTTGGTTGTTTAATCCTAAAACTTATTTTATAGGAAATTCTTGGAATGAAGAAAGAAGAATTCTACAACATGCCATCTTGGAAGCAATCAGAATTGAAGAAATCTAATGGTTTATTCTGAGCAGTGCTTGCTGGTGTTGTGCCAATATGTGCCTTTGATCTAGAAATGTAGTTCAGAAACTTGTGCTGTCAGAGGGTTTTTTTTTTAACGTTATTTGCTTACATGAGTATACCTGACTTGGATATTATGTTTTCATATAGATTGATGATGATTTTAATCTTTTAAACATTTGTTATGAATTTTCGGGGAATTAATAATGCCAACCAATGTTATGATACATAATGAGGGGAAAAAGATATTTTTTGAATTCCAGTATACTTGACAAGAGCTTTGCATTTTAATTAACAGTATTTACCGACTCAAGCATGATTAAAGACTCATTTTGCCTCACTTTCTCTCTCTTCCAGTATATTGCCATATTTTTACCCGTTTAATGTTTTTGTGTGTGAATACACATTTTATACAGGATGTAAAAAAATGTATATAATTATGAACTGAGAAATGGAAAAGCAATACATGTTTATGACAACAAATTTTTAAGAGATGGAAAAGACTTTTTAAAAAATATTTTTTTTTTATATTCTCAAAATCATTTTAATTTTTAGGTGTTTTGAAAGGAATATATCCTTTTATCAAACCTCTATGCATCTGTCCAAAAATAATTTAGTGACAAAATGTATTGAAATTTTTTAATGATAATTAAAAATTTCATTATTCATAATCATGATTTCCATTACAGTTAAAAAGGATTAGCATTTAATGCAGCAGTAAGAATTTTTTCGAATATTCAATTAATTAAATTGATACTCACTATGTGATTAATTTACCTCCTTTTTTGATATTTTTGAATTTTATTCTTGCACTTACTATAAGCTTAGCAATGCATTTAGTTTTATTTGAATTTATGTATATAAAAATTTGTGAATTTAAGTTGACATGAGATAGTTGACTTTTTTATTTTCTGTGATTTTTTTTTCCTCCTCAGTCTCAGTAAGTACTATTAAGTACCTTTATTTTTTTTTTTTCTTTTTATGCCTGCCAGGTATTTATAAAAAATTTATTTTCTGTTTATTGAAGTAAAATATATTTCTCATTTTTAGTGCATGTTTCTATGTACATAATTATTGCACTTTAAATTTAAGAAAGTAAATTAAAATTGAGTTTTATATGTTATTTGTCTTATCTTTTTCACTTATTTTGTGTTTTTATTAAAGCTTTTATTTGATAGATAAATGTATGCGTCTTCAAGATGTGTGATATCTGACCACCAGGTTGTGGCTTACGGTTTAAATTCAAATTAGGTTTATGTACCATGACAAGTTATTGTTCAGTTTTACTGAATTGTTATTCGTTGAATGAGATATTTTATAATAAAGTTTGAAAGCCTATGCTCATTGCATTTTTTAAAGGAGTTGTTAGTGATTTTTTTCTTCTTATTTAATAATGAGCCTCTACTGAGAGGAACCTCTGTGTTTATACCCGTATGTTGATTAGGACATGGATTGCATTTTTTTTGTAAGCATATTTTTAAAGTAAAGAATTCTGTTTAAAAGGGGGGTGGGATATAAAATAAAAACCTTTCCTTCTTTTTCTTTCCTTTTTTTTTCTTTTTTTTTTTACAGTTTTGTCTACAATTTAAGGTATCACACCAAATGTACTTTTCTAAAGGCAGTATTACTCTTTTTGTAAAAAATTCAACTAAACTTAATAACGTCCTACTGAAAATACAATATTGAAAGACTATTTGGTTATATGAACTTGTTTGTTAAATATCTATGTTGTAGAAGTTTGCTTTGGTTTGTGATTCTATTTTTTTATTAGTCTAAATTAAAAATGGAGTGAATAGAAACAGTTTTCAATTTCAATTTGGGAAAAATGTAAGACATTAAAAAAATATTTATGATTATCAGTTGTGAGTTTTACTTTAATTGAAAGTCTATAATAACCTGTAGGTCTCTACTATGCTCAAAGTAGCTGTAATAAATAAAAATAATATTTGTAATGGTTTCACAACAAATAGCTGTGGAAATGTCGTTATTTTCTATTATTTATTTTACCAAGTTAGTAGTGAATCTCTTTATTAATTTCAGGGTGTATTAAAAAAAAGTTTGATTGACAAAAAATTTATTTAAAAAAAGTGTTTGAACTTTTTAAATTAAATTAATCAAAAGTGCTCTTTTATTTGAATCTACAATCTGTTTTGACTGTAGTTATTAATTTTTAAAAACTGTGCTAATCTGAAGAATGACTCATCATTGTTAAAATAAATTTATTGAGTACTTTTAAAAAATTATGTTGCTTTTTTTAATGCTAAATTCTACTTTACATGTGTCATGATATAATCCACTAGGCTGAGAA
This sequence comes from Argiope trifasciata, assembly GCA_026543055.1. Classification (NCBI taxonomy): domain Eukaryota; kingdom Metazoa; phylum Arthropoda; class Arachnida; order Araneae; family Araneidae; genus Argiope; species Argiope trifasciata. Next base: position 292,262 of record JAPMOQ010049553.1, read on the forward strand.
TATATACATGATGGTTTTGAGTTATCTAATAACAAAAAGACCCTTGGGATATATTTAAAGTCATTATACGTATTCAAAGATTATTAGACTCCCTACACCATTTTATTAAATTTGTTAGATCTGAAAATATTAGTAGATATGGAAACTCAAAGAGATATTTAGCTCTCTTTAAAGAGGATAAAATGTGTTATTTTAAAAAAATCATCTTTGTATATTTGCTAATTTAATATATCACTTCTCTTTAGATTAAATAAAGAAAAGGGTTTTTTGAATTGTATAATGATTAGGAGTATTGATTATATGTTTCTATTCACTCTAAAAGCTCAAAACAGGCTAAATCAGAAGATTTTTAAATTAAAACTATTATTTGATTAAGATATTGAATGTTTATTTTATAGATAGCTCATATAAATATCACTCATGTACTGTTATTAATTAATGAAAAACTGCAAAATCCATGCTTTTCAGTTATATAATTCTGCAGATTTCAGCCTTTTCAGGATTGAATTTTGTCATTCATTTATTTTATTTTATGTAATAATCCATCAATATTTTTAATATCTTAATTGCTTTTTTCATATAAATTTATTCATTTTGTTGTTTAATTAAATTGTTTATGTTTTCCATTTCCAGTCTATTGCATGTTTAGATTTTCTTGCAGAGAAGAGACAGCTTTGCCAATCTATCAGAGCATTATTTATCTGTTAGATTTTTTCATCTGCTGAACCAAAATAATAAGTTATTGAAATTTCCATTTATTCTTAATACAACTGGATAGAACTTCTGTTTTATTTATAGTTACTTCATTTTGCAGTTCTTTTTATTTGATATCAGTGATTTATAGAAAATAATAATTGTCTTTTTTTTTTTTTTCATTTTAAAAATATTTATAATAATATATATAGTCATTGCAGCTGTTTCTTTTTTTTTAATGGACAATATTCGAATTTTGTTTATTGGAATATTACTGATGCATATTTAATATGAATTGAATTCATCATTAAGAATTGACATTTATGATCTTTAATAGTGAGAACAATCTTCAAATTATTTGATTTAAATCAATTGATAAGACTGGAAGAAATGATTTGTTTACCAAAGTCTTCAGTGCTGTATTTTTATACCTGAAATGAATAACTATATTATATTTTGAGATGAACAATAAAATCATCAACTTATCTTGTTTTCCTATTGAGTGCATTATACATGACATTTTAAGTCAGTTCCTATATAATTTTTTAATACAAAAGTGCTCCATGCTGTATATCTTTTATCTTGATTATAATTATTAACTGTAGCTGCATCATGTCTCAAATTATTTCTCTTCTAATCATCATATGTGTTATTTTATTCTCGTTTTGTAATTGGACTTTTCTTGAAACTTTTTCCCCTTTAAATTATTGCTGAATCTGAAAACGATGCTTGTTTAGCATTTCAAAAGTTTAAATTTTAAGATTTCAGGTTCAAGTTAGATTAAAGCAATGTTATTTCTTTCCCTAAAGTGTTGTATTATTTCCACATCTACATTCAGTGTGTCAAAGATAACTGTTTCTGTCCATGTCTTCCATAATAAGTATTCTTTTTATATCAATATCTTTGATTTTAAACTGACTTATTAATATTTTGTTGACAGTGTTGAGCAAATCTCAAAGTTTAATATCTCAGGTTGTATTTTCAAGTGTTGGGGAATTATAGCTGAATATTGTTTTAACTTGATTTTCTCAAGACAAATGACACAAACACTTTTTAATCAGTATGATCCATGCACTTATTCATTTATTGCAAATTTTAATTATTCACCAAAGTTCAAAGTTGATAATTATTCAAAAAGTAACCTCTAGAGCTTTAAATTTATATGAAGTAATTAATGTGTTTAAAATTTCTAATTTGAAAGAAAAAAAATATGGAAAATCATACAGGAAAAGAAAAAATAAATCACCAAAAGTTACAAAATATTCTCAGTTTAATTTTTTTGTAAATGAATGGTAATTTTTCTGGTTCCATTAATTTTATACTTTAAAAAAAATTCTTTATAACCTGCAACTCATTATATTTGTTTGCATTTAATTGTTTGGAAAATATAAGTATTAATTTGACAAATGATAGAAGTCCCAATTTTTAAAACCTTATGATTGTGTGTATTAAGGGATGGGGATTAGGTATTTGAAGTTTTAAAGAAATTGTGATTTTAAGTGATCTAAGTTGGAAATTTTTCTCAATTTTGAGTATGATGTTTTATATAAAGTAATAAATATATTCTTGTTGCTGCTATGCAATTTTAATACCTTTCTAATATCATATCATGTACTGTCACTTGCAGCATATGGTTATATTTTTTTAGTATAGTATGAGATAATCATGTTTTAAAATTTGTTCATTCGATTTGCTATCGATATTTAACAGAGAATATTTTCAAAACCCTTTGTTAAAATTCGGTTTAAGTAACATTGCTGGCTTGAATAAGAAATATGTCTAAATTAACATCTCTAATTTTCATAAGGATTAAAACTGTATTTTGTTCTGCATTTTTTTTTTCTGCAAAACTGTATTTTTGTCTTTTTTTTTTAAAAAAAAAGAAAAGGATCTAAAATGTTATTTTTATGTTCCAATTTTTTGTGTTGTTTTTCTATCTTTTTGTTGTTGTTGTTGTTGTTGAATTGGCTTTTACATGAGGCTATTACTGGAGAAATTAAATTAGTAAATTGTGTAATGAATGTATTTGACTTTAAAAAATTGCTTCTTCACTGAATATTAAAATTGAAAATTTATTAATATTCAGTAATTTGGTACTTAATGAGTATTTTACGTGGAGTAACTGAAAATCAAAAGTTCCTAATCTAGCATAGTTCTGATTTAAGCTGGCAATGGGTATAATAATTACTCCAATAAACTTGAGCCAAATGTGCATTCACAGTCAGTTTTGTTCCTGTTAATTATATGTACAAATATCCTTCTGCACAGCAGAATAATTAATTGGCTCATTTTTTTCTGCTTTTTGAATTCCATTATCATTGATGTATTTTCACATTTATGCTTATTGCATAATGCTTTGAAGTGCCTATCTTTCACAACAATGGGTTTCAGTCATTTGCTAACATTTTGGAGTACAAATAATTCAAAGATTTTGATGTACTTAACGTTAATTCATCAATATTTGTATAATCATTTCTAATTTTATATAATGATCATTAAATTATAATATATTGATTATATTATTAATATAATTATAATATAATAGCTTATTGCATAACGCTAGTATTTTATTCTTTCTATATACCTCAAAATACCAGAACTTGGCATTTCTTTCAACATTTTAATTATAAAATTGTCAGATTATTTGATAAATTATTTTTGATGATATTCTATTCATAATAGGGCTAGAATTTTTGATTGAATCAGTCTCATTCAAAAGACTTTTATTAATATACAGCCACTTGTCAAAAATAAATGTGATTTTCAAAGAAATCACCTTGTTACCTAATGTGTTCATGAGTGGTCATCAAGATTTTCTTATTGATTAATGCAGTAGTGACTTTTCTGTGTATTGGTTTGGTAATGCATTATTTTTTAAAAAATTATGCCATGTTATTGTGTAGTAAAAACGACATTCAATCTATGCTCCATTGAGATTTTTTTTAAAAATCATCAGTGGTGTTTCAAAAGATGTGAATACTATATTATATAAACAACTTTCCTTGTTATGCATTTATAAGTAATAAATAATGTTAATGTTTAATATGTTATGTAATATGCATATGTATATGTTATAATAATGTTATGTAATAAAAATATGCTACCATTTTATGAATTTCACATTCGCTATGAAAATCTATGTCATAAGTGTAAATTATATTTGACAAAACTGAAAACAAAAATAATTCCAATAAATGACATTCATAGTATTTAGAATGCAGTGATTAATTTTGAAAAAAAAAATCATAATTCTACTGTTACATTTAGTGAGATACCTTTATTTATTGAAATGTACTTTTTTCAAGTTAATTCTAGATTTCATGACTATATCCAATGATAATCTAATTTGGCAAAGTGAAATTTTTAATTATTCAATACATGAAAGGTTTCTAAGGTTGCTACATTTAAGATTTTGTAAAAAAGTTATATTTGACATGACTGATTAAACAATGACTCATTGTCTAATATCTAGTATTTGAAACTGATGTATCATCATATCTAATCTATAGCATAATCTTAAAATTATTTGTCTTTAATTTTAATTTGTAATCTTGTCTTGAAGATAATTTGTTATCTTGTATTTAGTTATTTGAAATAACTAAAGAATGCTTTTACTTAAATTTTTTTTTGTTGAAATGAATGAATGAATGTGAAATAGATTTTGTAAAAACCTTTTTTAGGCATTTAAATTTTAGTATATATTCAAAAAAAAGTATGGTGAAAGCATAAATAATGTAAGGGCCAATTAGCTATTTAAAAAAACTTTATTTACTTATATCCTCTTTTTTTTCTACTAATAAAAAAACATTGAAAAATCAATACAATCATTGCATTTGTATCAATACTTTTAATTATATTTCTACACGTAAATTGCAATCAAAAAGTGATTTTACTATCTTTCAAATATTTTTTAACTTTTTATTTTACTCAATGTATTTCTTAGAGCTATTTCTAATATGTGTCTGCAATTTTTGCCATAAAATCTTTCTCTATAGAAGTTTTGAGATTATTTTTCTGCTTAAAATAAAGTGTTTATTCGTGGGATTGTTCATAAATGTATTTTATCTCATTTTTGCTTTTTTTTAAATGTAAAATAAATACCAGAATATATTTTCCTATACATCTGATTTGCTCAATAATGTGATATATATACTCTGATTAACCTTTTTTTTGTTTGTTTGACTTGTAACCATAGCTGTTTGTGAAATGTGTATAATATCAGGAATGATAAATGAAAAGTTTTAAATGTAAATAAGCTAGTTTGGTATATCTGTAGAGCCAGCTATTGTTATTTTGACTTTTAAAAAAAAAGGAAATTGCAACATGTTTTAATGCTCATTCTGTTCTTTCTTTTGTTAAATATTAAGATTGTTTTACTTATATTGCATTTTGTTAATGATTATGAGAATATTAATTTATTTTCTATGGGTGTTTCTCTTATGCTTTTATCTCCATCGTTTGATGATGGGACTAGATTGGATAAATGCATTTTGTGTCTGTCCCCTTCTTTGTCCTTAGGTAATAGCAAATTTTATTGTATTTTATGATAGCCTTAGAAAGGTAATAAATATTTTAAAATCTTCTACAATCTAAGAGTTAGTAAAATATATGAATGCTTTAAAGATTTTTTTTTAATTTTTATTTTTATAGAATAATATTTGAGCTCTGGAAGTGCATATTATTTATCTTTCATTAATCATAATCATTGCTAAAATTTAGATCAGCATTTACTGCTCACCAAATGAGAGCAAAAAGTAAATCTCTTGTTTGTTTGTTTCATTGAGTTGTGATTAAAATTCTGTTAGCCACATCATTTGATTTTTTTTTTTTTTTTTTTTTTTTTTTTTTGCTGTAAAAATTTTTTTTTAGATCTTAGAATGTATCAATAGATTTTGTGATTAATACGTTTCTTTACAAATAGAATTGTACAATGTTTTGGTGAATGAAATGTCTTTATATAATTTTTTTCTTCTTTTTTTTGTTGTTCATTGAAATTTACCAATAGAAGTTAAAAAGAAACATTTTTCAACACAATATTTGAAATTATGTTTTGCTCGGATTTTTCCACTTTAGTTTCCTGTTTATAATTTCATTTTTGTTCACATTATCTTTTTTCCCCCCCCTTTCCCTTTGATTTATTTTGCATAATTTTCTACACGCTACAAAAAAAAATCTTAGCAAAATTCGTTGTGCTTAAACTTTTGATGTGTAACTCCAATACTTTCTAGGAATTTTATATGAAGATACAGGATGCTCATTCTAACTCAGGATCTAAAGCATTAGAGAGATAGACATATATTTCCAGTTAAAGTATTTTATATGAAAAATAATTTTATTTTGTTAATTTAGTCAATAAACAAATTGCCGAAATTTTTTTTTAAAGTCATTTGAATTTTTATGTGTTCTGGTTCCATTAATCGGCCCATATTTAGTAAGTTATTTTCTGCACATTAGTATTTTAAACAATGGGTGTTTTTTTTTTTTCTTCCCCATCAAAATTAATCAATGAGGAAAGTTGACGCAATGACTGAATCTTGACGTCGAATAAACACTCGGCACTTTATCATTACGCCAGCGACTGGTTCTTCCTCTATTCTATTGTGAATGTGCCCATCTGTAAAAGGGTGGTGCAAGCGAATGTGAAGCATGAAGGAACTAAGTCGTACTTTTGGCCCTCAGGTCGGTCTAATGCCACTTGGTCATACCAAGCGGAATGAGAGTAGCTCTTGCAAGTTAAGGCAGAGGTGTGCGCCTTTCGTTGTGAACGAGCACCGTTCAGGTGCCACTCAGGTGGTCAATCACCACACACGACACAACCCTTTTTAGAGGGTGGTCGAACTCATTCATCTATTCGGTATTCAGAAGTGAGATCCAAATCACAAAAAAAAAAAAAAAAACACGACTCAGTACTTCTAGAGGTATTATTCGTAATGGGAACTTGGAGGACCTATTGAACGTGCCCCCTCTGCCATGAGCCAACACGGCGGTCTTTGGCCTAGACGAGGACAGATCTCGCTACCTTTCGGTGACGAGACTGACACTCTAACAACCAGGCTACCACGGCTTTTGGTACTATTTTTAATGCAATGTCTTGATTAAACCATTAAGCTTAGTTAAAAAATGGAATAATGTTTGGAGAAGTAAGATGATCATAAAAAATTGTGTGAGGCCTTTATAAAATGTTTAAGAGCTATATTAACATATAAAGAATATTGATAAAACAATTTTTTAAGGAATTATGTGCTATGTTCTAGAGACCATGGAAGACTAATTCAAGCATTTTTTATTCGAATTAATAGGTAAATATTTTTTTTTTTTTTTTCTCTTCTCTAATTCCTTGAATGCTAATTTGAAGTCAAAACTAAAAATGATCGGATAATAGTATTCCCCTTTTTCAATTCTTTCTTTTATTTAAATAAATAGTGCAATAAATTGAGCGTTGGAGGAAAGTCATTTGTATTTTTATTGATATAAAATTTATTAAAATTATGAAATTAAAATAGTAAAAACTCGGAATTTTTGATTATTTCATACGTAAAAGTTTTAAATCCATTTTTTAATTAAGAATCTTTGTAATACCTTCATATTAATATATTAAAGTATTTAACATTTTCCATCCTTAGCTAGGAGGAATTCTAATTATATATATATCAAATTAGTAATATAGGCAAAGTAAAGAGGAATTTTTTTAATAGTTATTTTTAAATTTTAATCTTGTTTGAATATGAAATAATTTTTTATTGATAATTTCGTTTAGTTTTAGTTTCGTTTCCTCTTATATTGATAATTTATTTTATTCATCTGTATTTTAGTAGTAGCTGCATTCGCGCCCACTAAATACAATATTTTTTTGATTTTTTAAATTTTAATCTTATTCGAATCCGAAAAAATTTTTAGTTCCGTTTCCGTAATTAGTTTCGTTTATTTAAGTATATTAATTTAGTTTTGTTTCATAAAGAGGATTATTCCATTTGGCTTTTAGGTTTGTTTACTTTTTGTATTTAATTCAGAATTAAATTTTAATTTCGATTTCGATATAATTGTTTAGTTTCGATTTCCGAAATAATCGAATTTTTGATGAATTTTGGAATTTGTTTTAATTATTTAATGCTTTTATGGTTGATTACTTATATATACATATATATATAATATAAATTTACTCTAAAACTGTTTAAAAGTAAAATGTCAAAAATTCACTTTATTTTCGAGGCTCTTTTGTTATTTTTTATAATTTATAAATCCGAATAGATTTTGCCAAAATCGATATAGTAAATATTTTAAACATCAATACCGGTTTCATGGTTTCTTGATCTCAAATTCTTTTCCGCATTTTTTACTTGCTTTCTTTCTTTTAACCGTGAAACTTAGCAATGGACTTTCCAATATCTTTCTGGTATGTTAGAATTAGGAATTCTCATACTGTGGTATGCACCCAATCGTGATACATCCACAATTATAAGGCCCTTTGATTCTGTACAATTACCGCATCTATACTAATATTCGGAATGTTTGTTTGTCAATCACGGCGGAACGGAATGAAATTCAGCACAGAGTCAGGAATCGAATAGAGCCGGCTCATTTTTTATTCATTCAAAACTAACTTGCGCGCCCAAAAGCTGAGGCCAAATCCCGCCAAACATGAGTAAGGATCAGGGGTTTTTTCCCCCAACATAAATAAGGTTAGGTTTAGCAGAATTAAGATTTTTTTTTTTTTTTTTTTAGTGTTTGATGTATTTAAAATCAGATGCTTGTTTATAATAAAAATAAAAACAAAGAGGAAATTATTATAATAAAAAGTATCTATAATATGTGTCTTTAAAAACTTTTTTTATCCAGATTATTCGTGCTCCCTTCCAGAGCTCATGTAGCATTTAGAGTATGAGTTAATAGATTTTGTGTCCTTTATGAGAGAAAATAGTGCACACGTAGAGACTGGTTCCGTTGTCTTTCATTAATAAAAAAAATGTCGGGCTCGATGTTGTGATATCGAGAAGGTAGCGTTAGCTGGCTAACACTTGTTTCGTACCAGCTTTTCTTGTGTAACATATATTGTACATTTTAACATAAGTGCAATTAGCTGTAAAAATATACTTGTACTACCGAGGTCTAATAAATATTTATGTACATCTGATCTGGACTGCTCTCATTTCCTAAAAATTAGAAAGAAAAATTCAAATCCTGCTACTTTGTTTTTCAACGAAAAGATGAATTGGAACCCATTCTAATTTTGAAGAAATTATTTCACTTTAATATTAGTGGAACCTCACTAAATAAGCATAATCCCACTCTTACTCGAAAGAGACAAATAAGACAATATTTTCAGTTACACTTTCCCTATGAGGTTTAGTTTAGTTATATTAGTGTCCCGTTTTAGAGCAGCCCTTGGGCTATTTTGGGACAGACCTCGTTCTTTTGAACCACGTTCAGATGACACTTGAGCTGGGAACCCCCCTCAAAACTTACACACCACACCAGCGGGAGGACGTTTGGCCCCGACAGATTTAACATTTACCAGATCCGCTTACACAGCGGTTCTTCGGTGGAATCGGGTCTTGAACTTGCAACCCTTCGGTTCCGAAGCCGAGATCTAACCACCAGGTCACCGTGGCCCCTTTATTTTCCCTATGAATCTACTTCCACGTGAATTTACTTCATTGATCCTTCTGAATTAAATGTTACCGATTTACTTTGGCATGAACAATCACTATCAATACGTAGAAATAAAATCATTTTTTTTTTCTTTCAATTCTATACATCTTGTTCAAATTCTCAGTCGTTAATAAAATATTTGTTATTCATCCACTAAAGTTCAAATACGTTTTTTAAAATTTGTAGGGAGTGACACTTGATTTTAATGCAGTTTTTTCTCCCCAAATATTAATTAATTAATTAAATTTTTTCAATAATTTCAGTTTGATCGCCAAGTTCTGAGATTACTGACGTAAATAAGATATAATATAAGAAAATAAGTAGGAAATGAATATAATTTGTGTTTGAAATGTAAATTTCCAAGCATTAGTCCTTAGATGCTGTGATACTAGAAGTGTTCTTATGTGGTTACAGCCATCTCCAGATTCGATGTTTTTAAGGTATCCGAATGGAATGACTTTTGCTTTCTCATACCTGCAGCATAAAGAAAGAACTATGAGCATCGAAACATTCGAGATTTTGGCCACTCTTAAAACTACGCGAGTTTTAAAAACGCATTTTTGGCATTATGTCTGTCTGTGACAAAAATAACTCAAAAACGATTTAAGCTAGACAGATGAGATTTGGAATCTAGTTTTTACAAAAAAATATCTAGAGATTTCTATAAAATTTTGATCAGATTCTATTTGGTGGTCTGTCTCTGAGATTGTTTGAATATAAGCTGAGACGGCAAATACAAAACGGTGAAAGGAAAATGAATAAAATGAGTTGCAGATTAGTTTAAAAGGCTATAGGCACTTATTTTCAGCCAAATTCAGCACGTGTTTGATTATCTGTTGGTCTATACTTCTGGAAACGAGTGAAAGCGGTAACTCAAAAATGCAATCTCTTTAACCCGTTCCCTGCCACTACCCACGCCTGATATCGGGACCATCTATCTCATCAGATGACCCCTTCTTTGCTATCTTTCAACTGCAGTAGAGATGGTGTCGTCTAATAACATAGACGGTTTGGTACAAAAGAGAACGTAATCTACGAGCTGTCTCGTTGTTGGCAATCAACGGGTTAAATATAGCAAATATGGAAATGAGATTTTGTGACTACAAGTGTAGTTTTGAGTAAGTTTTAGTTTCAGTCTGTTGGGAGAAATATTTCTAAGGCATAAATTCGACTTGCGGATATTTTTAGCTGCATGCCATATATCAGCGCGTTGACTGCCAACTGCGAGAAAACTTGTGGGGCTTGGTGGTTAGGTCTCGGCTTCGGAACCGGAGGGTTTCAGGCTCGAGTCTCGATTCCACCGAAGATCCTTCGTGTGAGGGGGTCTCTTGCACGTTAAATCTGTCAGGCCAAACGTCCTCCCGCTGGTGTGGAGAGGGGGAGGGGCACTTCAGGCGTCGTCCTCGTCATCGGACCGTGGTTCAAAATGACGAGGTCCGTCCCAAAATAGCCCTCGTATTGCTTTAAACGGGACGTTAATATAACTAAACTAAACTAAACGAGAAAACTTGTGGATTGCGTTCTTTTCTGAGACCAAACCATCTGTGTTATGAGATGAGACCTCTACTGCAGTTGAAATAGAGCAAAGAAGGGCTCATCTCAGTAGATAGATGGTCCTGATATCAGGTGAGGGTGGTGGCAGTGAACGTGTTAAGCGAGAAATAATTCGCCAAGGATCACATGATATATTCAGTCAAAATGCTAAATTCACCTCAAAGATTAACATTTTGTAATCATGGGACACCAATGCCATGCCAGGTATTTTCTGGGATCGAATAAGTTTTGGAATGATCATACTTGCTGATTATGAAATTAAATCATGAGAAATAAATATGTACATCATTATGAAATAGCAAATATAATATGAAAAATAAGTCTATATAAATGAGTCAGAAATTATAAAAGGATGGCAGTTTCAAACTGCCCGCATTACCTGTCGGAATCGACGATGAATAACGAATCTTCGAGAGGATAGCGAAGCAACGGCGGAGTCAAGCTAGTGCTGAACTGAGCTCTGTGCCTTGCTGTCTATTGAGGAAGCAGCGTCGAGTGCTGCAGCCAATCTTGTGTTAGTGATATAGCTAATGCGAGGGACGGTGAGAAGTTTCGGCCGTCTGGAGAGACCGTAGAACGAAGTTCCAAGGATCCCGTCGTACCTCCCGCTGGTGTGATTTGTTTTGTATTTAAAAGATTCTTAAAAAAGTGTGCCTGGATGTTAAAAAATAAATATTTCTTAGATGATTTTACGGTTTGTTAGTATTATTATGAAATACTGCTAAAGCAAGTTTTTATCTGCGTCTTGTAGTATTGCTTAAGCTGAGAGGTAATAAAAGTAAGAGTCTAACGGTACTTTCCCGTTAGCCAGGCGCAGCGAGAAATCGCTAAATAATGCATAATTCCGCCAAATTTCACGTTCAAGCACAATTTTTCGTTTTCAAAGCGCAAAACAGCACGTTTTCCTTTCTTTCTTCCATCTCCATATTTGTTTTAAAAAGTGATGCAAATTTGCGGTTTAGCTGGAACTGAGGATGCAGTTACTTTTTTTCAAGAGAAAGGTTTTGTGGCAGAGTATGTGGGCGGTACAATCTATCAACATGCCGCACGAAGAACATTCGCAATGGTGGCTTGAGTCGTTCAGATTGAGTTTTCCAACATTCTTGAGATTTATTTACGACTGTAGAGAAGAGATGACATCAGTCAATTGGTATGAAAAACAACTGGATACGAATCATAATACAATTGTAGATTGGAGCAACTGTTTGAGAGAAGTTTGTGTAGGAGTATTAGGGGAACGGAAGAAAAAAAAAATAGGTGGTCCTGAAAAAATAGTTCAGATAGACGAGAACTTGCGGTGCCATCTTAATAAGATAGTAACAGCCACTAAGCACTAGCGTTCGCTTTTGTCGAATGGTTAAGTTACGCGACTTCAAACCCAAACATCACAGGTCCGATCCTTGGCGGAATTCAACCTCCACATTGGCACAATTCCAGACAACACTATCGCCACACCATCTTTGGCTAAGTTAGGTCACACTCATGGTATTAAAATATTTACATGAATTTTTTATAAAATTTGAAGAATGGGATGTGTTTGAAATCCAAATGCAGAAAAAAAGTCATGAGAAATGTGGAACAATGATATAAGAATATGGCATGGTATTGAAAAGCTTTTGTTTATGCCTGATTATTAAAAAAAAAATGTATACTTTTTATAACACGTTCATTGCCACCACCTTCGCCTGATATCAGGGCCATCTATCTCATGAGATGACCCCTTCTTTGCTATCTTTCAACTGTAGTACAGAAGGGGCCATCTAATAGATGGTTTGGTCCTAGATAAGAAGGCCATCTGCGAGTTATTTCGGAGTTGGCAGTCAACGGGTTATAACCTAAACAGGTTGACATGAGGAGTTTTTGAAAAACAACACACCTAGCAAAAGCCTTTGAAGCAAGAATGTGTAAAACAGACCTAGAACAGTTACAAATTGTGCGAAACAATGCCGGGCCCCTCATCCAATTAAACACTGAAAGCGAAGAAGATATTTGACAATGATGTGTTATTAGTTCTTTTTTGTGTATCGTCAATACGATCACCCAAACCTCGGAATAATTTCCTTAACAGCCTTTTGTGAACTGTTTCACTGCATTGTATGCCTTAGCTTATCTTGATTTTTTTTTTTTTTTTTTTTTTTGGCAATGGCTACTTGGCGATATTAAGGAACGAATTAAAATAGAATTCAAATGACACGGTAAAAATATATTTGTAGGTGCCCCTTTGGCGAAATTGGCTATTTTTGTTTGGCGCCTTGTCTGTTCGTGCTGATCACCGTTCAAACAGCAATGGCGGCCAAAACATAAAGAAGCCCATTTCAGCCCAATCAAAGCGGTGCAACTGGCGATCAGAACTTGGCGAGAAACAAGGGAAACACACAACCAAATGACACAACTAAAAAAAAGTTGGTACTTTTCCATTATACTGGCGCAGATAAAAAGTTGCCAAACGGAATATTGCCGCCGGTAACCTTTTGCCGCTATATTTTTGAAGAAAGTCAGAGCCATTTTATCACCTGCGACAATGTGCTGTCGCCAAAAAGTCTGCTTGGCGAGATTTGCGCCGGTAGAATCGAAAAGTACCAAAAAGTTTTCTGAAGAAACTTTTACAGGAAATGCTATTGTGTAGAAGACTGAATTTAACCAATCTTTTATATGTCTATTTACATTTCTGTGCTATAAGTTGAATAATCCAAGTTCCCTTGAATAGCAAACGGTTCTCGAATTCATTTCTGGATTTCAAATATGCTTTTGAAATCTTCTACCGTCGTCAATAGCCTTCGTCTTTGAGTTCTCCGCGCTCCTTGGCTCTTTTCCGCCGCCGTCTTTCTTCAACCGAGCGCCTTCTCGAAGACCTCCTGCTTCTGGCCCTGTTGCGACTGCGTCTCCTCTCAGCGGCCGCGCCCGATTTGGCGCGTCTTTCGCCAACAGATTTCCCAACATGCTCCGAGACCTTGCAGGAGCCATTGGTGATGTTGAGATCCATGGTTTTATCTTAATCGACTTATCTGAACTGTTCTGTTCGGATGAAATTGATTATTTAGTTGTGGGTATTGAAGAAGAAAAATCTCACTCGGAAAATTTTCAAATGAAGCAGATCGTCATTTTAGAAAACGATCATTTGGATTTCAAAAACAAAACAAAACAAAAATTAAAATTTAGCTAAAAAAAAATCTACTTTTTTTGAAAAGATTAATTTAACTGTCTAAAAGAATGTTTATAAACTTCATCTTAAATGTTGCATTTAAGCTTAAATGTTTCAATCCCATGCTTCACGAGCTGCTATCTGTGAAATGAGCGATCACTTTACAGTTATTAACCATTTCGCATACAATGACGTGTTTCAGATGCACGTCAAATAATTGAATTTTTAATCTGCAATTAAGTGAACGTATCATTATTAAAGGAATTAAAATAATAGTAAATATTCCAATTATAAAGCTATTCGATTCGCTATTTAAATAGGAAGCTAAGTAAATTTGTATGTCAAGTAGTGAATTCATCAAGAATAGTAAAGGTGGGTTCACACTAGGTTAACTATTGAGCGCAATTGTTGCCTCTCTGCTGTTATTCCTGTATTGTCCTCGTTTGAACAGTTGAGACAAAGACGTAGGGACAATGGTTGTCCCGACGGGACAAACATTCGCTATTGTCACGTTGTGGTTACATGATTATTCCGGAAGTAGGCGGGATTTTCTATTGGGCGCAATAGTTGGCCTCGTGTGACCTTAACTGCTATTTTACCTGTTAAAGAAAAATTAGTTAAAGATAATCTGAAGATGATTGGTGTTTGGATAATAAAACATTATGTTGTATCGATTCGATCACATTGATTTTTTATATCACCCTATATAGTAAGTATAATAAATTAAAAATATATGGCAACATTTTGTTGCCGTGGAAACCAAAAAACAACTTTGGGTTTTGTTTTGTTTTGTAGAAACCTAAATAAAATATCTGAAAATAGTATAAATGTCAAGCCTCAAAGAGCAATCAGAATCATCTGATCACGATCAATAACTATCGAAAGAGCAAATATTTCATCTCATTAGGAGACACTCCTAGCATTCAAGCACTCAAGTCTAGCATTCAAGCACTCAAGTCTAGCATTCAAGCACTAAAAAATCGGAGGGAAGATGTTGTTTTGGCCAGGCTAATCAGCAAAACAATTATACCACCATTAATAACCACCACAATTTGAAATACCAGTTATTAACCAGGATATAACACCAATTATAACACCAGTTTCTTTTATTTATTAATAGTTTTAACCTGTGGTGGTATCTGAATAAACAGTAACAGTCACTAAATATTGATCCCATTTTGTCTTGTGGATATGTTACGCGAATCCTAAGATCGCAGGTTCGATCCTTGGCCGAATTCAGCCTCCACATTGGCACAATTCCATCGCCGCAAACCTCTAAAAGGATCCCCATTGACATGCGAGTAACGGCATTAATGATTCCGAATGCAGGATTCTCTCATGCATAAAGTATATTTGTTTTATGGACAAATTGTGAATTTTTTAAAAATTAGATAAACAAGATAATCTTGTGGGAAAAATAACTGCTTACAAAACCAAGTTTCCCTTCAAGCAATGAAGCACTTTAGTATCTACTAACTGCATTGATCACATCCTGTTTGGGCCGCGGTAGCCTGGTGGGTAGAGCAACCGTCTCGTGAAAGCTAGCGAGTTCTGTCCTCGTTTCGGCCAACGATCGCCGTGTTGGCTGATGGCATGGGGGGCACGTTCAATAGGTCCCCCAAGTTCCCATCACAAATGATACCTCTGGGGATACTGATGTAGATCTCAATTCTGACTTGCTGATTGATGAAGGAGTCTCCCTGAAAAGGGTCGTGTTTTCACCTGGACGGTGCTCGTTCACAACAAAAGGCGCAGGCCTCTGCTTTCATTCGAAAGAGCTAAACCTCATTCGGGCTTGGTATGAGCAAGTGACATTAGACCGACCCAGTTGAGCTAAAAATCCATAGCACCAATACATCCGACAGTATTCTACACATTGGTCCATGGTTAGAATATAGAATTAGATCCAATCCTAGTTTTTGATTCCATTTTTAAATCTCATCGAAAAGTGTTTCGTGACTACATGCTAATTTTTGCAGACTGTTTTGGAGTTCCACAGTCATGTGAATTGTGTTATTATCTGCAATGATGAAGTGATGTCGGAAACGTCATTTGCTTCGTCATATATTTTAACATTCAATTCCTACACCATACGCTACTTAAGAATGAATTTGGTATTTTATTTTCTTGATTGCGAAGCTGTTTCGTCAAGATTTAATAATCTTATCTTATTTAGAACATTAAGGAATTCAATGTATCTATTTCTTTCCAGGCGGTGAAGGATATTCCAATTTTCTTTTTTTTGGAACATTGTATATTATGTCTAGTATCAACGTTATGTCTAGTATCATAAACACAAAATCTACTGCCATAAACGAGGGAATATCAGTAGCACTATAAACAAGGTATCAATACAAAAGGAATATTAACCAACTCTAACTTAGCATTTTTAAAAACACACACACACACATTTTAAAATATAATAGCTTATTCTGTGGTTTGTCTGAATCCAATTGTCTTTATTTATTAATTTATTTTTGGAATTCTAATCTTTTCTTTGGAACATTGTATATTAAGTCTGAAATCAAAGTCTATTTCCCATAAACCGAGGAAACAGTGAATATCAGTAGCACTATAAACAAAGTATTAGTACAAAAGCATTTTTAACCAACTCTGACTAAGCTTATTAAAAAAAAACATTTTAAGCTATCCGATTAAGTTCGAAGGAAAAATTTGGAAAAATTGGATTTTTTAGAAACTAATTACGGTTTTTAGATGTATTGTCAATAATTAACACTATAAACAATTATTTGAAAATATAAAATATTTTGAGAGATGGGGAAATTTGTAGTAAATTTGAATGAAATGGAACCAAAAAGGTTGATACTCTACACAAAACGGTAAACCAGCAATCCTATTTTTGTTATAGAATATAATGACGAATGAAATGAGCCAAAATCTAAGAAAAATTTTGGTATGCAAGGAAGTGATGGGTAAAAACATGCGCCTATATGCATTTTTTCTCATTAGATTATAACTGAAGTTTTCTGAAAACACCGATAAAAGAAAAAGTATTTCACCGACAATAAAGAATTGGGTCCATTTCATTGCCCATATTATTTAAAATACGTGCTGAAATGTTTATGTCAATACCTCGATTAGTTTTGGGAATATAATGCTAAGTGTGGAGAATTTTGATGCAAATTCAAAGTTTAAGAAAATGGAAGCTAAAAGACAAGTTTTGGTTGACAAACCTGTGACCCTGGATGATAGGCGAGGCCTTCCTTTTCCTAGAAAAGCTAAACTGTTTACGGAAGAGAAATGTCGGAACTGCAAGAAATAATAAGAAATCCGCCGCCGCTGGGGTCGATAATCAGCCTTATTTAACGCAATCGGATACTTTGAAATATAATAGCGTTTTTTGTCTGCGAACTTTACAAGAGTCACTAAAATTAACAACATTATTTTTTTTAAACTATTACCAAAAATGACAGACAAAAAAATACGGGCGATAATGCTTCATAAATTTAGAAATTTATAATAATTTTAAGAAATTGCAATGCAAAGTGAAACATATTTATCTTGTCATGCAAAGAATTGATCTGACGAAGCACATTCGCTTCCCTTAATTTATAAAGAAACCAAATTCATAACTTTCATCATTTGAGAAGTGCGCACACATCATGCAACGTTGGCAGGGGCGTGTGGCTCTTGTGACCGGGGCGTCCACTGGGATCGGGGCGGAACTTTGCCGAGCCCTGGTGCGACATGGCATGGTTGTGGTGGGGTGTGCGCGAAGGGTGGACAAAATAGAAGCCGTCGCGGAAGAAGACACTGTGAAGACTTCACGGGGGAAAGTGATAGCCATCAAGTAAGTCCTCATAAAGACAATATTCCATACTTTTGTAGCCCCACATTATTTATTTTGTCAATGTTTTATAGTAGACTTAGTTTATTTTCAGGTTTTCTGATTAATGAAAAGTTAACTTTCAGACTAATTATCTTTATAATCTCTTATATATCAATATTCTGAAATTTTTTTTTTGCTGTTATAATACAATGATTGTTACGAACGTAGAAGGAGACCAGCTAATGGTGGGTTTTAAAATCGTCTGCTTCAATTGATATTT
This sequence comes from Argiope trifasciata, assembly GCA_026543055.1. Taxonomy (NCBI): domain Eukaryota; kingdom Metazoa; phylum Arthropoda; class Arachnida; order Araneae; family Araneidae; genus Argiope; species Argiope trifasciata. The sequence goes on from JAPMOQ010049553.1 coordinate 310,370, forward strand.
AAAATCGTCTGCTTCAATTGATATTTAAAATCGTCTGCTTCAATTGATATTTAAAATCGTCTGCTGCAATTGATATTTAAAATCGTCTGCTTCAATTGATATTTAAAATGAATTAAAACACATATTGGACAATTAAAGGATCTGCTATATTAGTAGAGCAAATAGAATAGACTGCAGACAATAAAGGGAATAAAATATTTTGTTGAATAAAATTAGTTTAGGTTCAAAAAGTCACACTCCTGGACATATCATCGAAATTTCTGCTTTTAACGAAAGAAAACTCTCGTGTTGATTGGAAGAATAATATTCAAAAATAGTAATATTATTTTTGACTAAATTTAAACTCAGTAAATAAAATGGTGAAAGCTATCTCAGAAAAACTTTCTTGCATATTTCTTGAGAGATATAGAAATGCCTTGCGCGCAATCTATTTTAATATTATAAATGTGAAAGTTTGGATGGATGTATGTTTGTTACTCAATCACGCCAGAACGGAATCGGATGAAATTTAGCACAAAGATAGATTATAATCTGGAATTGAACATAGGCTACTTTTTATTCCGGTTCATTGTGTAATTTATTTTTTATTCATTAAAACTAACTTCCGCGCCAACTCGCTGAGGTCAAACCCCGCCAAACATGAGTAAGGATCAGGGTTTCTTTTCCCAACAGAAATGAGGTTAGGCTTAAGAGAATTTCGACCGATTATTTCAATTGATTCTGTTTATTTTCTTTGTGCTTGGTGCATTTAAAAATCAAATGTTGTTAATGAATCGATCTTTCGGATTTATTCTGAAGTACTTTTAAATTAAAAGAAAGTGGAATAAAGGAAATATAAAATTTCTAATCTGCATTCTGTTACCCCAACTGGCGTCGGAAAGTCAGACGTGTGCGTTACGCTAACTGGCGTTGAAAGTTCGCACGTGATTGTTGACAACTGTGTTTTCATTTAAACCAAAAGTTTAAAAATGATGCGCATAATACTGTTGTCGCTATCTCCATCTCGATCCATAAATGAAATGGATTTGACCAGACTTGATTTGCTGTTTTGTTTTATTTTGGGTATACAATGCAAACAAAATGTTTTTACGTCAGTTGAGTGTTTTTGTGATTAAATTGTATTTATGTTATATATTTTTCGCATATTCTTATGCTTTTAAATGTATCGTTTTTAGATCAGGTTTAATGTTTTTTATTTGTCATATGTGACAGTTTTTCGTACATGCACATCAACATTTCCACGCGAACACAGTCGCGGGTAATAGCTAGTATTGTTATAATAACCTTATTATAATATAACATTTTATCAACCAAATCGAAACATTAACCTTTGGCTTGATTTAACATTTTTACTGAATCCATCACGTCATCTTTGTTGATTAATCTTTGGAGTGCGAGTTAAATAGGTTCCAAATATCGATTTCGTGTCTTGGACGCATTTTTCAAATCTGAATAAAACAAAAATTTGCAACAGAACTGCCATGGTTGTCCTAAAATCACATATGAAATTTGGTATATTGTGTTTTGGAGTATCGTGTTTTATATATTTCTGAAAGTACAGATGGGATCTTTGTACACCATGTCTACCTGGTTTCATTATAATCTGATATGTAAAGTTCAAATTTTTGTTACGAACTTTATCTATCCAGCCTCTTTGATTTTGTAGCTTATATTCGAAGTCCATATAGACAGACTTCCTCTAAATGGATTCAACTAAGAATTTGATAGAAATCTACAAACTTGGTACAAAGACCATAAAAAAAATTTCAACGCGTTTTTGAATTATCCTTGTACCATACAATCATAATGCCAAAAATGTATTTAAAAAACGCATTTACCTTATACTTCGTGCACCAGAAAATAAAAAACAATCTAAATTTGGATATAATAAAAATAATAACATTTAAATACAAATTTGCAAGATAATATTAACCATCTTCGCATGCGGTGGTATCTTAATAAGCCAGTAACAGCCACTAGTGATTACTTTTGTCAAGCGGATATGTTACGCGGATGCAAATCGTAAGGTCGCGCGTTCGATCCTTGGCGTAACCTCCACATTGGCTCAATGCAATCGATGCAAGCCTCATCTTAGGAAAGAAGTGAAGATCACGATGTCATATTCAGAAATAATGGGCCATTTCTGCCTTTCAGATGCGATTTGAGCCAGGAATCGGACATCCTGTCGATGTTCACGGAAATCCGCCGAACGTGCGGCAGGGTGGACATCTGCATCAACAATGCCGGACTCATTGAAGACGCCCCTCTTCTGACAGGGAGCACGGAGGAGTTCAGAAATATGCTGGACGTGAGTACAGCTTTTCTCTGTGAAAATATGGAGGATGTCGCTTCCGATATATATATATATATATATATATATAT
>JAPMOQ010049553.1:312761-335984 GCA_026543055.1 Argiope trifasciata
ATATATATATATATATATATATATATATGCTGAATCTGTTGCGTCTTCTTGGAGAGTTATTTAAGATCGTCTCCTCGGATAATTAATAATCCATGGTTAATAGATGCGGTTAACAGATCCGAAAATATTTTTTATATATTCCATACTTTTACTATGCCTATAACCATTCTGTAAGTGAGGGCCGTGGTATCCTGGTTGATAGAGCGTCCGTCTCATCACCGAAAGATAGCGAGTTCTGTCTTCCTCTCAGCCCAAGACCGCCGTGCTGGCTAATGGCAGTGGGGGCACGCTCAATAGGTCCTCCAAGTTCCCATAACCTCTGGAGGTACTGAGTCGGTCTCTGATTGGGATCTCAATTCTGACTTGCTGATGGATGAATGAGTTCCCTTGAAAAGGGTTGTGTGTTTGAGCAAAGTCGTACTTTCACCTGAACGGTAATCGTTGACAACGAAAGGCTTCTGCCTTCATTCGAAAGAACTGAATCTCATTCGGTCTGCTGTGACCAGGTGGCATTAGACCGCCCCCACCGGACCATCCCGTAAGTACAGGTAATGAGTATTCAAAGTTTCATCGCCATCGGACGAACGGTTTAGGAAGGCATAAGAGACATTCAGACAGACATTCATTTTTATATACAGTCGAATCCGGTTAATTGGACCACCGTATAATCGGACCAGCCGCTTATTCGGACCGAATCTTAAAGAACCAAAACAAATCCTATGTACATAAGCCTAATATTATTCGCTTATTAGAAGCAAAATTCCGTTTAAACGGACCAAAGAATGTGGCAGGGAAGATGAAAAAGAAGCCACAAGTCGCCTGTGTACAGCAGGAAGTTCGAAAGGGAAAAGAACCAGTGGGAGATGAGCAAGCCCTTTGTTTCTTAGAACGGGCAACTCGGTAGCCACCAGTGAGGAACCACTGCTTCTCCGCTTTTCGGGGAAATGAAATCCCACGTAAACCAGTATCTTTGGAACACTTTAGTCAATGAACTGTGCGTGTCTTGTCTCCCCTGCCAAAATGCCTGGAAAAAACATCCACCTGGAATTTCTACCTCCCAGGACCACAGCTTTGGTACAGCCAAGGGACATGGGCATCATAAAAAATTTGAAGACCTTTTATCGTGAAAGGTTGGTTAATTACGTCATTGAAGCAATTGAAAAAAGTTTGCTGACCTCATCATCATCAACAGCCAAAGAAGTCAGTGCAAAGGTCAACATCTTACAAGCAGTTATATTTTTTGGCCGATAGCTGTCGAAATATAAGCAGTGAGACAATTCAGAACTGTATTTCTCACTGTGGATTTAAGCATTTGGTCTTGGAGGTGGATGTGGACATGCTGATTGAAAGTGAACATGGTGAGGGAAATGTGGAACTTCAACAGGTCGAAAATTACGAAGAATTTCTATCCATCGACAACGAGCTTCAATGCTATGATGAAAATGAAGATTACGACGCTGAAATTATTGCTCGAATTACAGCAAAACACACTACAGCATCGGAAGACCAGGAAAATGATGATGACACCCCTAATGAGTTGGTGCAAGTGACAACACAGGATGCCAGGAAATGCAATGAAACTTTGCGTCGCTATTTCATGCAGGAGGGAAATGAAGGCCGTCCCATTGCTGAATTAGATGTTTGTAGTGATTTTGTTCAAGTGCAGTCCGTCAAAAGAACGCTTCAGATCACACTGGATAAGTTCTTCAAACGTTGACTGGAATTTGATAAGAACTTTTTTTTTTATTGTGCTTCGCATGCTGAGTATCGTGTAGATCGTTTCGAAGAATTAGTTTGTAAATTTATTTTTCAATGAATAAAGTTCATAAGCAACAGTAATTCTTGTTTGTATGTTCGCCATACGTGTGTGCCGCACAGTAAAGGTCATTATGACATTTTAATATGGTACGTATAGCACGTCTCGTCTTGTAGCATAGGGCATGTTCGTGTAATCGGACCAGCCGGTTATTAGGACCAAAATGATCGCGTCTCGATGTGTTCCGATTAACCAGAATCGACTATATATAGATTTATACGCTTTCACTTAAATTTTCTGTATGAGTTGGCATTTTAAAATTGCTTCTATAGCTGAAGAATCTTAGAGAATATTATCTCATTGATGAAGATAAAGCTTCCCCTTTTTATTTCATATCACAACTACAGGGGGCACCTAGTAAGTGAGAATGAGAAACTTCCGGCAAAGTAGTTGGTTTACGCCGCCTTTTTGGGTGCAGAAATAGGTGGGGGCCGGCTGTCTGTCCGTCGATTACAAGACGTACTTCCCAACAGAAGGATTGCCATTGGTGATCCTGAGGACTCAACCAGTGAGTGTTGCGGGCCGCGGTGGCCTGGTGGTAAGGTTTCGACTTCAAATCCGCAGGATTACAGGTTTCAGGCCCGATTCCACTGAAGAACCGCCGTGTAAGGAGGTCTGGTGCACATTAAATTCATCGGTGACAAACGTCCTGCGGCTGGTGTGATGTGGAGAGGGGGGAGGTACCAGGTGTCGTGGTCCAGGTGCCAGGTGTCGTCCCCGTCATCTGACCTTGGCGCAAAATAACGAGGTCCATCCCACAATAGCCCTAGTTTTGCTTTGCAACGGGATGTTAATATAACTAAACTAACCCGTCTGTGTTGCCGTTGTCGAGGCGGTTAGGTCTCTCAGATTTTTCCTTGCGCCTTCTGGTGGGTCATCATTGTATGTTTCATTTCATACAGTCTTAGGGATTTGTATCTGAATTGACATCAGTTCAATTCTGATTTTCGGATAACTTTACAAAATTGCTTCCGTGTATTGAAAAACTGTATCCTCCGATTCGTGGTTTGGATGATGTCTGGATTTTTAAAAAAATTTGCAGCCTAGTTGTTATGTCTTACAGTATTCCAAGCCTCTATTTATTCTAAGGTCAACAAATTAACAAGTATGCCAATTGAGTTCTAATGATGATGATGTCGTGTTTCCATGGAAAGGGGGTGCAGTAGCTTCTGAGGGTAAAGACCCCTGAGCACCCAGAGAGGAAGAAGTCTGACTTCGAGCTCAAATGAAGATGACACACTCATTCGCTTGCACAACCCCTTTTTACAGGGGGGCACATTCATACATCTCACAGACAGAACACAGAACAACCATGCCCGAATCGGGACTCGAACCCGGGACGCCCAGATCACGGGGAAGACACGCTACCCCTGTGCCAGGACGCCGGCATTTAATTCTAATAAACGTCATAATGATGTATCTTTTTTCATTGAAAAAATTAGGTGAAAATAGGAATTTATGGCTGTAGTGTGAATTGAGGATATTTTCGTCCGTCTTCTCTCTAATATTTTGAAGAGTGGACTTTTGGATGTATAAAAACATTGAACCTGTAATCTAATTTTTTTTTTAACATTGAATTCAAATGTGACATAATGGACTTTGCATTTGAAAGGACGAGAAAGATTTAGCATAGTAAAATTTTCTTTTCTCATGAAAGCTCAAAAAATAATCTTTTCATTGTTTCAAAACTTTTTTTTGCGTTGCAGACAATAAGAAAAAGAATTTGTACTTCACATTTTTCCAGAGCAGCTGCAATTACAACAATCGTTGGTAAAACAAAAACTGATAAGTTTTTGAAATTTTTGATTTAGTACTTCTTTACTGTTGCTTTTATTTTTCTGTAATATTTATATGAACAACTGGCATCTGCTAAATATTTGTTAAAATGTGACTCCTTTTTTTACAGGTAAATGTAATGGCTTTATGCCTCTGCACTCAGCAAGCTGTCCAACTGATGCAGGAGAACGAAGAGGGTCGAATCATACACATTAGCAGGTATTTTGTGTCTCATTTCACATGGATCACTTATACAGAAATTCATTTTTGGCATTTGTGAAACGTGTGTGGCGATAGCATTGGCGGAATTGTGCCAATGTCAAAATGACGAGGTACGTCCCAAAATAGTCCTTGTGTTGTTTTGCAACGGGACGTTAATATAACTAAACTAAACCAAACTTCTGACTTTGCACACTCCGAATCACGAAGGGTATGCAGAAAGTTAGTTCCGTTACGTAATTGGGATGAAGGGAAAGAATATTTGATAACCCCCTTCATAATGAAGTTATTTTTGCTTGCCATATTTTTTCATACAGTTATCACCATTATTTTTCTTAGTATTTATCTCAGCGATTCACTGGTCGAAGAAAAATGTCAACCACGATGAAAAATAATTCAGCTTGAAATTCGAAGCAAATGCATTGAGCAGTGTCGTCATGGTGAATCTTTATTTCTTAATCATTCATTTTTATCACTGTAAGGAAATTCTTATCAATCAGCGATCGACAGTCATTTCTTTTTTTTTTCTCATCGTGAACATTTTTAACGTCTTCATTGAAACTTCGTTGCCACTTCCATCGGATGACTCATCGTGTTCTGCCATTAAAACTTCACACATTTGTTCGTCAATTTCAATTGATTTCGTGTTCCCACCATTAAGAAAGCGAGCGACCAATGTGAATCGCACGAGGCGGGATGTTTATTTAAAAAACACACATTTTGAACGCTATTATAGTTATAGTTTAGTTATATTAACGCCCCGTTTTGAAGCAACACTAGGGCTGTTTGGGGATGGACCTTGTCATTTTGATCCACGGTCAGAGGACGACACGTGAGATGGCATCCCTCTCTCCACACCATATCAGCGGGATGGCAGTTGGCCCCGACGAAATTAACGTGTATCAGATCCGCTTACACGGCGGTTCTTCTGTGGAATCGGGCCTTGAACCTACAACCCTCCGGTTCCGAAGACGAGATCTTACCACCAGGCCACCACCGTCCGTATATATTGTACAATAAAAGCGAAAGTTTTATTAAGGTGTGAAAGATTGATAAAAACACGCGACTGAATGTTCTGATGGATGGATTTGAACTCTAACACAATATTCAAAGAAGAGCATCAAATTGGACTATACAATATTGTTAAAATTAAAAGACATTATAGATATCTATTTAATGAAATAAATTTCATTTCCTTCATTTTTTTAATTTAAAAAAAGTTATATATAATTTTTTAATTATTTTTTTCTACGTATTTTCGTATATTATGTATGCATATCTTGTATTATTTATGATCGAGTGAGTCGTCAGCCATCTCAGAGCTTGGCAATAAATTTGGCAACTATTTGGCGGTCAAATAAAAAAATACTTGAAAAATTTAATTAATGAATTAATTATTTTTAAAAAAAATCTCCATTAACATGAATTAACATGGATCCATTAACATCCATCTACTACAAGTTTAAAAAATGTATTTGAACTTGAATAAAAAATACTTTCTTTTACTATTGAAAATTTGAACAAGATAGGGAGAGTTATAAACTAATTATAGGAATTGAAAAATAAAATCCCAAATAAAGTTGCTTAGTAAGAAACTAATCTATCGTGAGTTTAAGAAATAAAGATTTTTTTTCATTTCTATCCATTTCCGTAAGAGTAGCTATTAGGTTAAGTACAGCCGATAGTTACTAAATGGCCTCAAGTTTTTATCTATAGCAAATTTCAGCTCCAAACTTGTACAAAATGTCCGGAATAAGTCTGCATATTTTATTTTCAATACAATAATGCATACAATTTTACACATCAATACATTAATATATATTTTATATTAATAAACAACATTATTTCACAGGGATAGTTTTCATATGAAAAATAATGTTAAATCTCGACGTGCGTATGTGTGTTTTCGCACTTCACCAGTCAAACCTTTTAGCGATAGCAGACAGGTTGTTTTATTCAGTTACTAGCCGCCTTTGGCGATCAGCTGGTCCGCCATGAGTGATGCCTTCTGAAATTTTTAATTAAATCCCATATTCATCAGCCTTGAAGTCATTCCGGGCATTGATTGGCCTGGAATTAATATTTTCTTTAAGATGATGGACGGAAAGTTCTAAAAAACACGTTTTCCTAATAATATTCTTTAATTTTATAAATCAGTCATTTTAATTATTTAGATATTGCAAACGGTTATAGAAACCTTTGCTTTGCATTTATTTTTTTAGAAAATATCACATTTTATATATTTTTTTATTTTATCCAGTCACGTGGTTAAAAGTTGCATTTCTTTAGATTTATTTTGCGATGATAGTTGTTGTTTTTTTGAATTTGAGCTTCCGTCATTGTTTTCTGTTATTTTATCCAGTCACGTGCTAAAAAAAAACATGGTTAAAATATTTCTTTAAAAATTCGTTTAAAATAGAAGCTTAAGTTATACATTGAAGCACTGATTCCTTTAGAAAGCTAATTTTTTAATCTTTAAATTGATGTAAAAATCATGTTTGTGCGATAATATGTTCGGAAGTTATAGCGGAAAAACATCGAAATTTCGCTTAAATTTCAATGAACTCAAATTCTAATAAAAAATTCGAAAAAAGGACTTCGAGGTGTACCTCCAAGGTATACATGTACCAAATTTTGTAGCTGTAGGTCCAACGGTCTGGCTTGTAGAGCGCCCACACACACACACACACACACACACACACACACACACACACACACACACACACACACACACACACACACACACACACACACACACACACACACACACATTGAGTTTTATTATAAGTATAGATAAATATTCTAGCATGATTTGATTACTGCATCCTAGCAGCTAATCTGTTGAGGCATATTTTAGCATTGTTTCGCTGTTTTTTTTCTTCCTTTTTTCAATAATGAGTTTGTCTAAACTTCGATTACTAATTATTTTGATATATTAAAAGAAATTTGTTTTCGTGTCTTCTATTGATTAAAAGTTATAAATGCCTTTTTCAATTCCCACTTTTAGTACACACTCACTCTATGTATATCAACACTCATTACATATGAAAAGTCTTCAGACCGGATTCTTGAGTACTTCTAATTCCTTGGTTGTAAATGTTTCAATTTAACTAATAGTTATTCTAATGTTGCTCACTCTCTCTATATTCATTTATAGATCTTGAAAATTTTTTCTATCGTTAATAAATTACATTCTGTTCATTCATGTTCAAATACATTTTTTAAAACTTATAGTGGACAACATTCGATGTCAATACAGCCTTTCTTCAAATATTCATTCATTAAATTAAATTAATTTTTAATACTTTAGATTTTAAACAGTTTGTAATGAAAATGGAAATCAACAGGCCAAAACATAAACGGTAAAATACAAGGATTTCAATATTTTTCAATTTTTAGGTGAAGAATGCGATTTCAGTTCTTACAAAAAAAAAACAATCTTTTTTTGATATTTAATAATCTTTTTTCAATAATTATTTTATAAGAAGTAACTAAAATAAAAATTATCTTTGTTGATCTATGTAAGAATTGAATTAAATTTTTTATATTACATGTGGTTTTACAAAATAATTAAGATTTAATAATGATGATGATGTCATTTCCTTTTTCCCACGGAAAGTGGGTGCAGTAGCTTCTGAGGGTAAAGACCCCTGAGCACCTAGAGAGGAAGAAGTCTGACTTCGAGCTCAAATGAAGATGACACACACCTTCGCTTGCACAACCCCTTTTTACAGGGGGGCTCATTCATACAACTCACATATAGGAAACAGAACAACCACGCCCGAACCGGGACTCGAACCCGGGACACCCAGATCATGGGGAAGACACGCTAATTGATAATAATAATAATAGACTATAATTAATTAAATAATAATTATTAATAATAGACTTAATATCTTATTCATTGTTTATCTAATATCTTACGCAGCATTCTTGGCTATAAAACCTCAGTAGAAGATCCGGGAATCCATTTCTACCTAGCTACAAAACACATGGTGCGAGCTCTGACAGAAGGCCTCAGGAAAGAGCTGAAAGCCCGTAAGAGCCATATAAAAGTAATGGTAAGTACTTCGCCCTTCTAGGCACTAACCTCTATTATAACTAAGATCAGTGCTCCGCAACCTTTTCGCACCTACGACGCACCTTATTTCTTTCTAAAATTCCGCGGCACACCAAAAGCTACAGTATATAGGTATTAATTGATGCACAAATTTTACAATAAATGTTTTTTTAGAGTATGCTTACATAAAACCATATTTATTTCTACGCAATCATAATAATTATTGTGATACCTGCGCTTGTTTCAATGAACACAAAAGTTTTATATTCGGCTCCAATCGTATTGTTCCGTATTACTGGAATAAAAATATTGATCAAATTTCTGATGAAGCATACTTAAATGTTGTTGGGCCAGATCCACACTTAATTGTTTGTTTTCAATTGTAATATGATTGGTCCTTTGGTACATTTCCAAACATCCTTTTTGCAACTCTTTCTGCCAAAGTTCGAGTTTTTTAATAAATCTTTGTAATTTGTCGGAGCACGTCATAATATTCTCATTTCGATCTTGCATTGTTTTATTAAGTTCATTCAAATGCTCGAATATATCAGCCATGTATGCAAGTTTGGCTATCCAGTAATCATCATCGAGGTGCTGGCATATTTCGAGCACATTCTGTGCTAAAAAAAATTCACGCACCTCGTGACGAAGCTCAAATAATCTAGCCAAAACTTTGCCTAGTCAACGAATTTCTGCATAAAATAATAAGGATTCATATTCGGCTCCCATTTCTGCACAAAGTAATCCAAAAATTCGCGAATTTATGGCTCTTGATTTAATTAAGTTTATGATTTTAATGCATTCATTCATCGTATTAAAAAGTTCTTCCGACAAATTCTTGACCATCAATGCTTCTCGATGTATGCAGCAAAGTGTAAATTGTACCGTCGGATTTTTTTGTTTTACACAAGAGACAAAACCTTTTTTACTACCCGTCATTGCCGCAGCGCCATCCGTGCAAATAGCAATGCAGTTGCTCCATTGAATATTACATATTTTGAAGAAATCATCGGTTACTCGAAAAATTTCTTCTCCGGTAGTTCGCTCTGGAACCTCCTTACAAAATAAATAATGTTCTTTAATAAAGTCCTCGTCAACGAAACGTACAATAGCTATCAGCTGTGCTTTATTTTTAATATCAGTTGTTTCATCGATCTGAAGCGCAAATTTTTCAGCCGATAACAGTTTTTTAAGCAGTGTTCCTAAAATATCACTTGACATGTCGTGAATACGTCTTTTAACGGTATCAGCAGACAACGAAACTTTATTCACTTCCTTAACTTCATTGGGCCCAAGCACAAGTCTAACAATTTCCATGCATGTTGGTTTAATAAGTTTTTCGCCGACAGTATGTGGCTTCTTCTGCAATTAATTTTGCAACATGATAGCTAGCTTCTAATGCCTTTCCAGAAACTGTTACGGCCGATTTCAAAACTTTCTTCAGTTTTTTATTTTGTTCTAAGCACCTCTTAAAATATTGTTTGTCTTTGTTGGCACAGCTAGGATGGCTTGAATATAGATGCCGCTTTAATTTACTGGGTACCATTGACTCGTTTGATAGCTGATCGCCGCAAATGATGCACTGTGGTCTTGATGCCGTTTCATCACCACACCAGGAGAATTCATATTGTAGTCTTCGTCGTAAATTCTTTTCACAACCTTCTTTAGGTTTTTTTGTAACACTTGTGCTGGGTTCTTCATCATCTGTACGTGAAGAATAATCTTTCCAACGTAAAAATTTATCCATATTTAAAGAGGTATAAAACTTAAAAAAATTTATACGAAGAACGTTAACCATACATAATTCAGTAAGATAATTAATAATAAGCATCGTTAGTGGTAGGAACGTGTTTATTTAACTTTGTGTTGTAAAATAGTGACAACGATGACATACGAGTGAACGTGATGTACCAGGCGCAAATGCAAATACACATGCGCATGAGTCTTCAACGACGCGCATAACGGTCATTTTGCTTTATTTATGATTAATTTGGTGGGCCTTGGTATTTACACAACACTATGCAGTTTTCAACTGTTCTCACCAGGGGACCATTGAATAATTATTTAATAATAATTATTCTATAGTATATTTAGAAAAATAGACATGATCATGAAAAAAAATTGTCATTGTGTATTAAATACATGATGAAAAATTGTAAAATGTCGAATACGATGTATTTGACCGTGGCACACCTGTATCTGGCTCAACCGCAACCAGTGTGCAGCGGCACACCGGTTGCGGAGCACTGACTTAGATGATGAAACACTTAAGGTATCCGACTAAGTTCGAAGGAAAATTCTTGAAAAATTTGATAGTTTAAAAATTATTTACAACTGTGGTTATTAGATGAATTCTCAATTAAAATACAAGATATTATAGATGCAAAAAAATTATTTGAAAATATAGCATATTTTGAGAAATAGGTCAGTTGGTAGTAAAATTTAATGATATTTAATCAAAATGGTTAACACTACACAAAATGATAATGCAGCAATCCTGTTTTTCTTTCCACACAAGTTATAGATTGTAATGATGAATGAAAGGAACCAACTTCTAAGAAAAATGTTGAGATGCAAAGAAGTGATGGGTATAAATATATGCATATATGCATTTTTCCCATAAATTTGCAACTTAATTTTTCTAAAAACACTTATAAATGAAAAAGTATTTCACCAACTATAAAACTTTTGGTTCGTTTCATTGCCCACATCATTTAAAACACACGCTTGGTAACTTTTAACGTAGTCGGATATCTTAAACTAATTCCTAAGAATTGTCCCAGCTTTAGAATTAAAAGATAAAAAAATGTATTCCTTTATTTCCAAACACTTCCACTTACATTTCATACTAGCCCATACAGTTACAGGGCTTGATTAAGGTAGGGGCATACGGGCAGCTGTCCCGGGGCTTCACATTAGAACGGGGCCCCCAATTTGAAAAATACCATAGACAAGTTCTATACATGCTCCTTCATTACTGAAGTAGTGAAGCAAAAGGGGCCCCAAAGAAGTGTTTGCCCCAGGCGCCCTAATTAGGTTAAGTCGGGTCCTGTTTACTTAAGGCATTCGACTACGTTAAAAACACTGTTTCTATACTATCTTGGGGAATTTTTATTATTATTTCTTGCAGTTTGGACTTCCCTCTTTCTAAAACAGCTTATCTTTTCTTGGAAAAGGAAGGTCTGACCTATCATCCAGGGAATTTTAAACAAAATATATTTCTCCATTATTAAAATTTGCCTTTAACTTTCACATTTAACTTTAATTTTAATAAAAATTATCCACCATTAGCACAATATCTAGAAAATTAATAGAGTTATTTACATAAATGTTTAGGCGCGTGTTTTAAATGATAAGGACAATGAAATGAACCAAGAGTTTTATGGTTGGGGAAATACTTTTTCATTTGTAGGTGTTTTCAGAAAAACAAAGTTTAAAATTTATGGTAAAAAATGTAAATTAACTGTATTTTTATTTATAACTTCTTTTAATCGCGGAATGTTTCTTAGATGTTGGTACGTTTCATTCATCATTGTATTCTATAACTTGGGCGCAAAGAAAAATAGGATGGCTGCATTACCATTTTGGGTAGAGTGTTCACCGTTTGTATTTAAATTTCACTAAAATTTACTTAAAATTTCACTATTTCTCAAAATATATATTTTCAGATTTTTTTTGTGTGTTTATGGTGTGTGTAATTGACGATGCATCTAAAAACCAAAAGTAGCTTTTTTTAAAAATCCAATTTTTCAAAACATTTCCGTCGAACGTAGCCGGATACCTTAATTGTGTCATTTTTAATTCAACTACTAATTTGGTTATTTAATACTACTGGTGCCATCTATTACTCATTTTAACCCATCATTCTTAATTTTTCTCTACACTGAAAGAAAATCGCAGGTATTCGTTTCTATTGGCAGCGTACCTCCTCACTTTCACCCCCAAGTGACAACCATTTCGTAGTCTCTTACTTTATTAAGCAACCACAATCCTAGCTTTGCGTGAAATCTTCCTAAAGTCAACCTACACCGGCCACCAAGCCTCCGTCTAGCTCATGTCCTTCGATTAAGGTATTCGACTGCGTTATAAGAACTGGGCATCGAATATATTGGCGAGTTTTTTAAAATTGATAATTTTTTTAGTTCGGACTTTCCTCTTTCCAAAACAGTTTCTCTTTCCTAGGAAAAGGAAGGCCTCACCTATCATCCAGGGTCACCTATTTTTATAGCTTAAATTTGTCTTCAATTTTCTCAAAACTGTAATTGTGATAAAAATTTTCCTCCTTTCACACGATATCTCAAAAACTAACAGAGGTATTTAAATAAAAATTTCAGCATGTGTTTTAAATGATACAGAAAATGAAATGAACCCAAAGTTTTGTTGTTGGGAAATACTTTTTCATTTATAGGTGTTTTTAGAAAAATTCAGTTGCGAATGGACGGAAAAAAATGAATATATACGCATAATTTTACCCATCACTTCTTTGCATCTCAATTTGTTTTTAAATTTTGATTCATTTCATTCATTTTTGTCTTCTATAACTTGTGTACGAAGAAACATAAGATTCCTGCGTTCCGATTTTGTGTAGAGTGTTCACCGTTTTGGTTAAAATTTCACTAAACATTTCTAACTACACATTTTCCTATTTCTCAAAATATATGATATTTTCAAATATTTTTGGTGTATTTATAGTATTTTGTATTCCTTAAAAATCCTTGTAGCTAAAAACCTTATCACATGAAGAAATATCGTCCGCACTTTTCGTCAGCAATTTTCTGTTTCTATACTCAAGCCAGTTTTTCGTCATTGACAAATTTTGTTAAACGGCTTGAAAATGCCAACAATTGTGTCGAAAATATTGTCTGCAAACGAAATTCATCCAATCATGTGAAACTTTTAGGTGACGTCACTTTGTTGACGAAAAGTTAACGATGTATGATAAGGCCTTAACGGTCACTTTCCTGAAGGAGATGGTCCTTTTACTGGTTACGCAAACAGCGTTTTTTTCCGCTGCGGTTTTATTACCGTTACCATTTATAGAAATGGAGGGTTTAACCAAACGGAGGAGAATTATCCATCGCCGTCTTGTGTCGCTACACCATTGTGTGAATTGTTGAGTCCACAGCTAAAGCGAGAAAAGACAGTGGGGCATTTCAGCCGTCTGTAGATATTGGCCGAGAAGCTTCTAGACTCGCATCCCGGGAACTATAAAAGGTTGGCAGTCTAAAACTACGGGTGGTGGCGGTGAATGGTATGGTGGTGAATAGTAGTTGGAGTTGCCGCGAGAATGTAGCCACAGCTAAATTGAGACCAAAATTTACTGTCGTTGCTCTTAGTTATGGTACTTTACAAGCCCGCTGAAAGTTATCTGTCAGCGATTTAAGCCGAGACGATCTTCTGCTTTTTCAGTGGCACCATCTTGGGACAAGAGTTCAACTTTGCTGATTCGCTTGCACAACCCTTTTTTATGGGGGGGGGACATTCACACACTTCACAGAGCATAGAAGAAGGGCAACCATGCCAGAACCAGGACTCGAACCCGTGTCGCCCAGATCATGGGGTGACGCGCTACCCCCATGCCAGGACACCAACTTTGATTGTAAAAATATAGCATTAAGGTATCCGATTTCGTTGAAAACACTTGTTATCGAACACATTGGAGATTTTTCTAAAAATAGTTATTCATTGTACTTCAGACTTTCCTCTTATAAAATAGTTTATCTTCTCTAGAAAAAGGAAGGCCAGACCTATCAGCCAGGGTCACACATCTTTCAGCTAAAATTTGTCTTCCATGTTCTCAACCCTTTAGTTTTCAAACAAATTCTTCACCGTTCACATGATATCTCAAAAACTAATTGAGGTATTGACATAAACATTTCAGCATGTGTTTTAAATCATACGGGTTATGAAATGACTCAAAAGTTTTATAGTTGGTGAAATACTTCATTTATAGGTGTTTTTTTATAAGAACTGAGTCATAAATTTATATATAAGTATAGTGACACATGTATATATATATATATATCTATATATATATATATATATATATATATATATATATATAAAGAGAGCGAGCGAGAGAGATAGGATATTAGAAGGTAGATAGGTATAAAATTTTTGCATCTCCAAATGTTTCTTCGGTTTTGGTTCCTTTCATGCATCATTCTATTCTATAAATTGTGTACAAAGAAAAACATATTGCGCACCACCATTTTGTGCAGAGTGTGAACCATTTTGGTTCAATTTCATTAAAATGGACTACACATTTTCCTATTTATCAAAATATATTATGTTTTCAAAGGATTTTTTTTTTGTATTTTGTAGTATTTTGTATTATAATTAACAATACATCTAAAAACCATAGTTTTAAAAAAATGCAATCTTTCAAAATTTTCCTTCGAACGTAGTCGGATACTTTAATTTTTTTTTATCATTGGTGTAGCAGAGTTTTGGAATTAATATTAATGAATTCTTTATGAAAATGTATTATTTTTATATTTTCAAAACTAAACTATCATTGAATCAATTGATTGAATGAAATTTCGATACCTGGCAAAGGACTATTGAATATTGATTAATAATTATTGAATTTTGCCATTCAATATTTATTATATTGGTCTTTCAAAATAAGTTTAATAAAGTATAAAATAAAAATGTTTTCGCCGAAGGTATTTTATTAAAGTACGATTAACTCTCACCAAAAAATTTGGGGTCCAATTCAAAATGTAAAAGGAATGGGCAAAACTATTAAGAAAATAAGTTGCATTAAATTTCATTAGAAAATAATATATAATAATAAATAATAATACAATAATAATAATAATAATAAAAACACTGCAATAAAAGTGTGCTTTAGAAACGCTTTTATTTAATAATGATACTTTAATAAATACCATTTAACTTAAAAAATGGAGTTTTTCTTCAAAGTATGTTGTAAAATCATGGAAAAAGCGCATGTATATATAATTTTACCCATCTCTTCTTTGCAAGATTTTGTTTCTTAGCTTTCAGTTCATTTCATCCACGATTATATTCTATAATTTGTGTACAAAGAAAAGTGGGATTTCTGTATTACCATTTTGTGCAGTGTTAACCGCTTTGGTTAAATTTTATTAGAATTTACTACACATTTTTCTATTCCTCAAAATGTATTATATTTTCCAATAATTTTTTTTGTGTTTATAGTATTTGGTATTATAATTGATATACATCTAAAAACCATAATTTTAAATATTTTTTTAAAAAATCCAATTTTTCGAAAAATTTTCCTTTGAATGAAGTGGGATACTTTAAATTAGTCTCTCCTAGAAATTCAGCAAAAGTTTTACAGCTATTACAGCGAAATCAGTAATAGTATCCCTGCCAACAATAAATTTGCTGCCCTACAACAGGATGATAATGAATAAAGAAACAAGGAGCCAACTATCAAACTAAAACTATCAAATCATTATAACAAATACATATGCCTTATACTACGGATGCCTTAACTAATTGAGTTTGTTTTCAGAGTACCTTCTTGTATACTGCCGACCACCCCACCACCCCTGAACGTAGCAGTATCGACAGGATTTGTTGGGTCGACTGCTGAATAAGTATTCTCCAACTTTACATTGACCGATCAGTCAAGCTAACATTTCTTTCGGGGTAGTCAATAGCCATCTTTCTCCCCACCTGCGCACTCTCAAACAGTTGGAATGAAACTATCCATCTTTCACATCATATCCTTTAGTGTTCTCAGATGACCTGGTACCATCAGCACTGTACTTAAATCATAATTGTCAATCTTCAGATTCTTTCTTCACTCTAACCTCCATGCATTCCATTAATTAGTGTTAAACGGTACCCATTTCTCCACAAATGCATTTATTTTCTTGCGTTCTTCCAAATCTTTGGAAATCTCCCGTGTCCAGATAATATTTGGATTATAAGTGGATGGTATTTTAATTTCCGGATGAGGAATAAAGTCGAAAGTGGCTCTTCCTTTTTCAGGCATATACCATCTGTCTAACCATTGTAGTTTTATTTCTTCTCCCAATTCCTTTTTTAAGGCACCATTTGATTCGGGAACAATAATATCAATATTATCTTTCTGTGTCGCCCACTTCGCATTGTGATCCGCCTTTTCATTACCATGTATTCCAATACGGGCCTTCATTCAATCCAACTCTATCGACTTGTTCATTTTAACACTTTTTATCTTTTCTTTTATCTTCCCTTCTTCCTCATTACAATTGTGAGATGACTGCATGGCTTGTAAAACTGACACAGAATCGGAAAAAAAAATTGAGCACTTCTGTCCATACTCCACCCTTTCACAATATTCAATGGCCATCTTTAGAGCTCGCCTTCTGCCTGAAAACTTGTTGCATGATTCGATAATCACACCAGACTTTTATCGATCTGTTTCCCATAGTAGTACACTAAAATTGCAGCTCCTACTTTATTTTCAACTTTTGAACCATCTGAAAAAATTTCTGTCCATTTTTGGGGTCTTCATTTGAAAATTATGAATAAACCATTCGGCAGGATGGATACTAGCTGGTACCCGGCGCGTTGCCGCAGAAAAAATAATCTTTAATGTTTTTTATCTCCTCTTGTATATCTTATTATCCTTTTATCTTATCTTATTTCAAGTACCTGTGTTCTTTTCGATTTTGCAGTGCGTCAGTCCCGGTATTGTGGAGACCCAGTGTTTGGTGAACTACTGGAAGAAGGATCCATCGAAAGATCCCAAGAGTTTCCTCCAAACTTTTAATCCTCTGCAACCGAAGGACATCGCCGACAGCGTCCTCTATGCTCTCAGCACACCTGCTCATGTGGAAATCAATGATATTCTGCTACAACCCGCTGAGCGTTCTTTTCTATGAGACTTGTTATAATTCGTGAATAAAGTATTTGATCAATTCTGGCACTTTTATTCAGAACTAGCTGGTACCCGGCCCCGCCGAAATAATATTATGTGCAATGTTTTATCGAAATAGGAGGAACGGTGCGACAGCATATAAAATACGAACAAACATGCATTTTTGTATATTGGATTTGTGTCTTCTTTTAGAATTGAAAAACTCGGTGTTCTTTCAGAATGGTAGTGAAAGAATCTAATTATTGTGTCTGTTCAGTACTTTGCTACCAAAGCGCCAAGTTGGCGGACGCCCATTCTAGGGTTGCTCCTTTTCTTTAAAAATGAGCTGGTCATGACTCCATGTCCCTTAGTAATAAACCGTATACTATAGAAGCATCGTTTTCATCCTTTTAGTTCCACCGCATTTCCTTTGTTTATTTCAATTAGTTACACCGCAAACTTATAGTTCACTTCTCGTCATCAAGCGCAGAGCCATCAACGGCGTACACAACATTATCTCTTGACTCATTTAATACTCGTTCAGAATTCTCACATTTAATTTTACAAAACGCGATTAAAATAGTTTCTTTTAAAATAGATTAAGCATAGAAAATATATTGTAACCATATAAATGTCAATATAGTTCAAAGAATAGTTTTTGAAAAACTAAGATGGTGCAAAATTATTTGTATTACAATATTTTTGATAGTTACTGTGAAAAATACGAAAACTTAATTAAAATTTAAAAAAACCAAGGGTTGGTCTTCCCGAAATTCTCTCGCATAATCTGTAATAAAGTTATCTCTGAGAATGACTTGCATGACATTTCCGTACTAAATCTACGAATACTAACCTTTCACTTGGATTCAGTATTTCAACATAATCTATTGTCTCCTCGGCTTGTTATTTGGAGATGAATCCTTGGTACATAGATGCGGCTGAGATTCGATTTTTTTATTTAATTTTAGATAATTGTACTATCACTGTAACCATCCCGTAGGTGTAAACAATGAGCTGACCCAGTTTCATAGCCATCGCATGAACGGTTTAGGAAGGCATGAGGTACGAGCTGACAAAAAAATCATTTTTATATTATTGCATTAAATATTAAATCATTCATAATCCATAAAATATTTATGTATTGAATTTGATGCATGATTTATTTTGCAAGCCAATAAAAAATAAAACTTTTTTATTAAAAGATTTTTTTAGAATTTTTAAAACAAATTTTAAACAGTTTAAAGACTGTTTTTGAATGGAAATTTTTTTTCTCCAAAGTTGGATTTTAGATTTCACTTGTATGTATTTTTCTGTTATTATTCTTGTATTTTCCTGAAAAAAATCAAAATTTTTCTTTTCTAAATGGAAAAAAAAAAAAAAAAAAAAAAAACGTTTTTAAAGCATTCTCTAGTCAGATTTTAGGTTTCGCACGCTTTTTAGAAGTAGAAAAGGAAACAAATTTTAAATACATTTAGATAATGTAGTAATTTTTAGATATTCGCCCACGGTGTTGGAACTTCTATTAGACAGAATTCTTGATTGGTTTTAGTTTAGTGATATTAACGTCCCGGTTTATTTTATCCGATTAACGAATTGGAACCGAAGTTCTTTCGTCTCTTGTTTTTCAGCAATTCTATCTAAGGCCAAGAATACGATTTAGCTCTTCACACATCACATTCGCTTGCAGAACCCCTTTTTATAGGGAGAGGGCACATTGACACACCCCAAAGATAGAATAGATGAAAAATAAGCATGCCTGAGCCGGGATTGGAACCCATGACACCCAGCTCACGGGGAAGACGCTGTACCCATATACCGGACTCCGGCAAATCTAAATGGCACTAATAGAATCGATTCCTAATGTCGAATAGGCTTACTGGGATTTAGTTTATTCGTATTAACGTCCCGTTTCAAGCAACACAAAGGGCTATTTTGGGACTGACCTCGTTATTTTAAAACACGGTCAGATGACGACGACGGCACCTGACGGGGATCTGAGAAGGAGTACTTTATCTTCTATAATCTTTTATAGAAGGAGTACTAATAAAACCTGTTCTCTCGTTCTGGGAGGCCCACATCTTAGCTGGCACCCCTCTCTCCACACCACACTAACAGGAGAACGTTTGGTCTGACGGATTCAACGCGCAATAGGCCTCCTTACACGACGCTTCTTCGATGGAATCGGGTCTCGAACATGGAACTCTCGGGTTTCGAAGATGAGACCTTACCGCGAGGCCACCGCTGCCCGAATTCCGTTGGATTGAATAAGTTAATTATTATTTTATTAATTAGTTATATTATTACTATATAATATTAATAGTTATATTCATAATATTAATTAGTTATATTATTAGTTTATTATTATTCGTGAGATTGAATAAGTTAATTGATTATTTATGTTATAAATTACGTGGCAATATAATTACAATTAATTCAACTAATGCATAAAGTTGAAATTGACAGTCATAGGTAACTTATTATGAGTAATTTTACTACTATCATATGATCATAATGAAAATCAGATGCATATCAAAAATAGATTTAGATCAGAAAATAGATATACAACATTATATATATAAAAGTCATTATAAATATATTAAATTACATGTCAAGATTTATATTCGCTACCTGAATTTTTGGAAATCGTTTCTTCGATGACAAACAAATTTATTCTGATGATTCAGCAAACTCTTAAGATACACACTTGAAACTTCTAAAGTCGTTCAAAATATCGAATATTTTTTGTTGCTTCAAAATGCTCTTTGATCCTTTGGCTTTCAAACGGTACTAAGATGTGGTCAATATTCGGAATATTTCTCTAGTTGTAAGGATTTTCCTTTAGGTAATTTCATTAAAAACTCTGGTTTTGATTTTTTTTAAACTCATTTTATGGAGAATGATATTTTTCCACTACGTTGCTTCATTTAAACAAGCATAATTCAACAAGAAAGGAGCCAAATACAATAAATTATACATCCAAGTAATTGTATGAAGCAGTTGATGTTTTGTGCCTCAATAAGTAAATTCGTATAAATAAATTTTCAAAGCTCCTATAAGTAAATTTTTAATAGCTATTTAAAAGTCAAAATGACAATAAAAATCTCGCTTTTTCTATTCATTGTTAATGAGAAAATTGTTTAAAAAAACTATATATTTTTATGACTTGATTGAGACGGACAACTTGAAGACTCATATTATTCCTCGTTACCAACTAGAATGGTGTGTCTGTACCAATAAGAATTTGAGACATCATGTTTAAAAAAATATGCTAATTAAATCATTAAATATAAATTCACAAATAATTCATGTAATATTGTTTTCTCTCACTGCAATGAGTTAAAACATATATCACTGACCGACTGTGAAAAAACTGGATTTTTAAAGTCAAAATTTAAAAAAAAAACTTGTAATGTATACATATACCTTAAATGGCGGACACACAGATTTTATCTTTGCTAGCAAAGATTTTTTTTCTTTCATTTAGACATTTGCTGATTTTGTTGACGCTGAGTTATTTTATCGCAAACAGTTGATAATGGTGGCACGTAAAGAAAGTGATTTTAAAACCCCAAGACTTTTCTCGCATGCTTTCTAACACTCTTGCCATTTGAGATTATTGGGCATTGGTGTATAATAGTTCAAAATATTAACTTCTGGCATGCCTTTAGCATTTTTACTGAATGTTTTTTGTTGCTTAGCGATTATTTGCGTTAATGGAAGCAAAAATCGAATTTGTGCTCATTATTCTCGACCATTTGAAACAAAAACTTGTCACAAAACTGCACTAGTTGTCATAAAATACCAAATCCGATATGTTAAAGTCACTGTACTTTGAAATGAACCGCTTTCTGAAAGGAAAAGTAGACCGACAGACAGTCAACCCTTGTTGGATCTCACTTCACACTATAGATAAATGTTATCCTCATTTGTTAACCCTGCACCGGTCGCGCTCTATAAAGTCACGTAAAAGATCGCGCGGATTACAATTGTAGTCCATTTTCAAATCAAAATAGAACTCCAAAATAATTAATCAACATTCTTTAATCAACTTTAAACATAACAAGACACTTCTTCTTAATTATTTTTTAAACATCAAACTCACTTAAAGTTACTTTTGTAATCTCGCGCGACCTGTGCAGAGTTAATTGAATTTCATCTATCTAGTTGTCTTCGTTTTGTGTCGTTTTAACCCTTTATTTACTGACGGTACTCGAAAGTACCATTTAAAATCTAGCTGATATCTTTTGACTACTTTTTAAGTAAGTAGTATTTAGTAGTAAGTAGTTAAGTCACGCAAATGTGAACCCAACGGAGGTGAAATTCATAACAATTTCCTATCGTAAATATGACTCCAAAATGCATTGAGGTATATGGATGACATGTGGTGCACTGTCTTTACAACGCATTTGTAGATTTCTGTCTCATTTTGAGCAAACTTCATTCAAAGAAGTTTGTCTGCCTGAATATAAGTTAACGAATCCGACTACGTTCGAAGAAAAATTTTTGAAAAATTCGATTTTTCAAAAAATTATTTAAAACTATGGTTTTTAGATGTACTGTCAACTATAATACAAAATACTATAAATACAACCAAATTATTTAAAAATATAATATATTTTTAGAAATAGGAAAATTTGTGATAAATGTTAATGAAATTTAAGCAGAATGGTCAACCCTGTACACAAAATTGTAATGGATCGATCCTATCGTTCTTTGTACACAAGTTAAAGAATATGAAAATGAAAGAAATGCACCAAAATCTAAGAAAAAATATTGAGATGCAAAGAAGTAATGGGTAAAAATATGCGTATAGATGCCTTCTTTCCATAAATTCATGATTTAATTTTTCTGAAAACCCCTATAAATGAAAAAGTGAATCGCCAACACTAAATCTTTTGGTTCCTTTCATTGCCCATATGAAACTCTTATGTGAATATCTCTGTCAGTTTTTGAGATATGTTAACGGTGTAGAATTTTTATGAAAACTAAAGCTTTGAGAAAATGGAAGACAAATTTTAGCTGCAAAATATGTGGATGATAGGTGAGGCCTTCCTTTGCTTTGAAAAGAGGAAAGTTCGAACTAAAAGAAACAACAATGAAAAAAATTCGCTAATGGGGTCGGCAACCAGTGTTTTTAACGTAGTCGGATACACTAATCGAGAAGAGCTAGGTGGATAAAATGCTATTCACACATTTAACAACTATTGTGTAGATGCCTCATAAATTTTTGAGCCAGCAAGAAGTTTACTTTCTTTCGGTCTATCTTTACACAAACCTTTTAATAAGCTAATATTCATGATTCGATTTTCAGAAACATAGTTTCCGATTTGATATTTTACTGCTGCGGATATTTGAAAAGGACTTTTTTCTGAAATATATATGATCTTTTTGAAAGACTGAAATTCGTTCAATCTCTAGTTGTGTTGCTGTCGAATGTCCGTTGCTTTCAACAAAATCGCGGGTAAAAAAGAATAAGAAGAAATGGCATAAATTCGAAAAACTAAAATCTGTATTCTTTGTTTTATAAACAAAAAAAAAACAATGTTATGTAAATAATAAATATAATTAATAAAAATAAACCTTAAGAGAATAACCACAAGTTTCTAATAAATGTTTACTTCCAATTAGGGAGGCCCATTACTTTTAATGAGTCAAGTGGGCTTGTTTTCGACATGCAGGTTTTGAAATGAAAGGAGAAGCGGCGTTTAACAATGTTTACATATTTTTTTTTCAGAACTTTCTATCTGTGAGAGGTGTGAATGTGCGCCCCATTCCCTGTGAAAAGGAGTTCTGCAAGCGAAAGTGATGCGTGAATAGCTAAATCGTTCTCTCGGCCATAGATGGCGTTGCTGAAACATAAGAGACGTAAAAGTTTGGGCTTACAATCGTTAGCTGTCAAGTTTAATGCTAAAATATGTGATTAAAATATTTTCTTTTAAAATTGATTAGACCTAGAAAATACATTTATATCATGAAATCTTTAATATAGTTGAAAAGACAATGTGTTGAAAACTAAGATGGTGCAAAATTATTAATACTATTATATTTTCGGAAGCCTATTGCAAAAAAAAACGTAAAATATTATTAAATAATTAGTTAAAATTGCAAACCTATAGGATTGGTTCCCCTAAAACTTTCTCGCACACTCTCTCATAAAACTATTACCTCAGGGAAAGACTTTTATTGCATTTAATAAACAATAGTTCAAAAATATTAACTTCCACTTGAATTTAGCACCGTTACTGAATGTGTTGTCTCTTTGGCGAGTTATTTGGTGGTTAATCCTATGTTTAAGGATGCGGTAAATAGGTCTGAAAATATTTTTTCTCCATTAGATGTTTATATTATGCCTCTAACCTTTGCGTAAGCGGTTGTTGAAGTTGTTGCAATATGTTGTCGAAGTTTTTTCGGAACCGGATCAGCGGTACGCAGCGTATAAGATACAAACAGACAAACATTCCTTTACACACACACACACACACACACACACACACACACACACACACACAC
>JAPMOQ010049553.1:403248-415194 GCA_026543055.1 Argiope trifasciata
TATTTTTATCCATAGCTTCTTTGCATTTCAATTTTTTTTAGATTTAGGTTCATTTCATTCACCATCATATTCTATAACTTGTGTACAAAGAAAAATAAAATTGTTGCATCACCATTTTGTCTAGAGTGTTAACCATTTTGGTTCAATTTTATTAAAATGTATTGCACAATTTCCCATTTCACAGAATCTATTATATTTTCAAATAATTGTGTTGCATTTGAAGTATTTTGTGTTATGAGTGACAATACGTCTAAAAACCATAAATTTAAATAGTTTTCAAAAAATCCAATTTTAATTTTTTTTTCTCTCCTTCGAACGTAGTGTGATTCCTTAGATAATTTCTACAGCATCAGTTTTGAAATATTCTTCATAAAATAACGTGACAATAACTTGAAAAATAAGTCAAAATATGAATTCTTGCCTCACGCATGTACTTCTCCCATCCAGTTTCTGGAGCAGGCAGAGATTATTTAATCTGTAATCGCTAAACTTTTCTGTAAACACACTTCTTAGAAGAATGCTGGGAATTCGAAGAACAATGCTTGCGTTCTTCCACATCAGCATATTCAAGCATTTCATTTGTGTTGAATATTTTAATTTGAGAAAGCACATGAATGTGGGCAGGGAATATTTTCTTGTTCGCCATCCTCTGAAATATTCTCTTACGTTCGAAAGAAAAAATTTGAAAAATGGAATTTTTAAAAAACTATTTTAAGCTAAATTTTTTAGATGTATTGTCAATTACAATACAAAATACTATAAATGCAAAGAAATTATTTGATAATATAATATATTTTGAAAAATAGGAAAATGCGTTGGGAATTTTAGTGAAATTGAATCAAAACAGTTAGCACTCTGAAAATTTTATGTAAATACCTCTGCTAGTTTTTGAGATTCCATGTGAACGGAGGAGAATTTTTATCAACATTAAAGTTTTGAGAAAATGGAAGTGAAAGATAAATTTTAGCCGGTAAAATCTGTGACCCTGGTTGATAGGTGAGGTCTTCCTTTTCCTAGAAAAGATAAACTGTTTGGGAAAGAGGAAATTCTGAACTACTAGATATAAGTAATCGCCAATGTGGTCGATAACCAGTGTTTTCTAACGTAGTTGATACCTTAAGGGTTCAGTTTCTGTTCTCTTTTTTTATATAAAATCCACAAACCAAAGTGAACCACGTTATGCATGATTAACAAATTTGTTTGGAATCGTGGTGGTTGAATATTGCTCTTCTGGACAAATATTTGCATTTTTCTCTGTCGAATAAATTTGTTCTCCTGAAATAAACGTTTATCTAAATTTGTGATTAAAAAAGAAAACAGTTATGTCTTAGCCTGAAATGTGGTCAGAGATGAAAATTATTACATTTATTCTTACTTTTCCACTAGAGGGTTTCTTATAATTTTTTACATCACTCTTCCACAGAAGTCGAAATATTTTCATAAAATTTATCACCTTATTTAATTAAAAGTCTCCAAAAATTGGTTTCGACAAAAAGGAACGTTTAAATTAAACATAATTTATTAAGAGGAAACAAAAAAAGTAATACGTGATGCACTATTTGCAGATAAGACGAAAAAACTTATAAATACATAGACCGTCATTACAAGACCCAAGATCACCTCCGTTACAAATATAATGATACGGATTTTTACCATATCTTAATCTTTATATCCGGATATCGGGTTAAATAAATGTTAGATACAATACCGATAAATAACCATATGTTTAATGTCAAGTGAAGGGATTTACTTAAAGTAAAGACGCACAACAGCAGGTTCAAAATGCATTGTATGATTTTAGAATAAAGTAGAGAAACAAAAAAAAATCCGAATTTAACCCTTTATTTACCGAATTACTTTGCCGTCATGAAATATCTTAATTAATTTAATTATTCATTAAATGTTTTTAATTTCTACTTTTATAGTAACTTCATGTTATTTGGGTTACCTTCTCCGTGCTCTTTAGAATACCCTCAGCAAAAATAATCGCATAGTAAAGATATCAGCTAGATTTAAACGGCACTTTCAAGGATATTAAGGGTTAAAACCTTAATACCAAAATTTCCTATACTTTGAATTACTATATACCTAGAATTTCCTTACACCTTGGCTTGCGCACCTTCCACGCTCTTTTTTGAGTTTGTATGGCATTATTTTATAGAAGTGAATCAATTATTCATTTCCGGTACTTAAGCCAACATTTGAAACAAATCCATGACTTCGGACATATACCAAATTCTATTCATCTAAGGAGCCAAACTTTTGACGAATTCTGCCCAAAGTTTTATTCCTATAACAGGCTGTGCTCAAGTTCACGTGATCCAGTACGAAAAATTAAACAGGAATAATGACTATATTCATAGATTTAATTCCAAAACTTAATAGAAATCTTCAGTTTTGATGATTAATTCCATCTGATCAGATAAAAAAAATCATGTTAAAATATATTTTTCACGTATGCGTATTACAAATTTTAATTTTCACGTTGAAATACATAGACGGACATTACAGAACCCGAGAGCATCATTGACATCGTGTCTTAATTTTTTATATTTTCATATCGGGTTAAATAAATGCCAGATTCGATAAAGTACTATGTTTAATGTTAAGTGAAGAGATTAAATTGACCGAAAGGCGTGCAGTAGCAGGTACAAAATGAATTGCATCATTTTCGAATAAAGTACGAGAAACAAAAGATTTAGAACCTTGATGCCAAAATTTTCTACAGAGCGCGGTTTTTTGAAAAATCAAATACATTAAGGTGTTCTAAAAATATGCAATGCATTCCTACTGAATAAATCTTCCTTTTGCCAACTGCACTTGCAAGGCTCAACCATGGGATTTGGAGTTCGGTTGAAGCCCATTGTTGAAACCAGCTTCTGAATGATACTGTTCAGCAGCTGATTGTATAACCCTCTGCGCTTTTGCGCATGCGTTAGGTTGATTTAATTCGTCAAATTAGGGGTGAAAGGAAAAATGAAAGGAGGAAATGTTTACATTTGTTAGTATCTGATAGGGGAGATCCAAGGTCAAATGGAATACCAGAAATGCACTCATCGTTCCGCATCACAACCCTTAATGAGTTGGAGTCGTCGAAATGCAATTGTCTCAGAATCCGTTGAGGGGGATGCAGTGGCCTGGTGGTAAGGTTACGGCTTCGGAATCGGAGGGTTGCAGGTTCGAGACTCCATTCCACCGAAGAACCGTCGTGTAAGGGGTCTGTTAATTTGTCAGGCCAAATGTCCTCCCGCTGGTGTGGTGTGGAGAGGGGGCTGCAGCTCAGGTGTCCTCCTCGTCATCTGACCGAAGTTCACAATGACGAGGCCCGTCCCAAAATAGCTCTAGTGTTGCTTCAAAACGGGACGTTAATATAACTAACCTAAACTAGCCAAAATTTTCTAACACTTAAAACATGGGGGTTGAGCTCTAAACTACCTTGTAAGTCACTAACAATAATTTGAAATGGAAAATTAAATTTTTGACTAACGAGTAACCCTTTAAAAAATGATGAATTACTCGAGCCGGCGTTTTGGCATAGGGATAGCATGTCTTCCCCGTGATCTGGGCGTCCCGGTTCGGGCATGGTTGTTCTGTGTTCTATTTGTGAATAGCGTGAATGTGCCCCACTGTAGAAAGGGGTTATACAAGCGAATGTGAAGCATGAAATAGTTAAGTCGTTCTCTTGGCCCTAATAGGCGATACTGAACAAACAAGTTCCCTCAGGGGCTCACCTTCTTTAGGTGAGAACGGGTGTGCCAATCCCGAGGTACCCAGGGATCTTTACTCTCTTTCGGTTTAATCTCCGCTCTCCATGAGAAGCTGTCGCCGATGTGTTTGCTTCCTGCTTCTCATTGATAGCAAATACTCCCACGTGTTTGCTGTGTGTGGCGACCCATTAGACGGGTGGTGTACTTTCGGTCCCCAGTGCATCAACTCGGCTGGTAATCTAATCATCTGGTTAGTTTGCTAGGGATCAAGCGAAAGGGTCATTCTCTGGGGCTTGGTGTTAAGGGTAGTCAACGTTCCTGGAAGTGGCCCTGAGCGTATAGATTCTGGTCAGCACTGGGGTAAGTGCTGAGGCTGGTACCTTCCAGAGCCAGTTACTGCCTTCCCTTGTTGGGCTCCGTGGTGGGCGGTGCCGCCGGGGTCCGAACATTTTTTCTTCCTTGCATGGGTCATTGCAAAAAGGGTCCCTTCAGTGGGCAACAATCGAAACCAAAGAAAATTATTGAAAATCATTTTGATACCTTTTTTATTATACATCGCATTTCTGATCTTAAAGAAACTTTTCATACTGTGTCCCCATTCCTCGTCGAAAACGCAATTACCGGGTCTCTCGGTGAGGTTCAATCTATCAGGAAATTACGCTCAGGCGACCTTCTTGTAGAGGTTAAAACTCGTAAACAATCGCAGCAAATACTTAAGTTGAAAAATATGGCCACTATGCCAGTGTCGATTAGCGCTCATTCTTCCATGAATAATTGCAAAGGAGTCATAACTTGTGGAGAACTTTTTAATGAAACGATTGAAAAAAATCACATCGGAATTAGCTTTTGAGGGAGTAACAAACGTACGATGTATTTCTATTCGTCGAGATGGAAAACTCCTCCCAACGAAGCATCTAATTCTCACATTCCACAAGCTTAAATTACCCGAATACATCAGAGCTGGTTACATGAGATTACCGGTGAGACCATATATCCCAAATCCGCTACGATGCTTCCAACGTCAGAGGTTTGGTCTCTCTAAAACTGCCTGTCGCGGGACACTCACATGCGCCCGCTGCGCAGAGAAAGGGCATGAAATTGAAAAATGTAATGCACAAGAGAAGTGTGTGAACTGCTTCGGTAATCACACTTCTTATTCCCGCTCATGCCCCCGCTGGCAAATTGAAAAGCAAATTGTAGCTTTGAAGTTTAAAGAAAATATATCATATCCTGAGGCTAGACGCAGAGTCACAGCACAGATACCGATACCTGGTATTAGTTATGCCTCTGCGACACAAGTAAAAATTAATAAAGACATTAGCAGGAATCAATCACCTGAAAACTCCTCTAACTCTGATTCTGAAAAATCTAGAAATACCGTTCCAGAAAAACCTAAATTTCAAAAAACTACTTTGAAATCTAAGTCACAAAAATCTCTTGCTCTGAAGCTTTCAAAGCGCGGTCTTTCACCAAAAACTCTACCCTCGAAATTAAAAAAATCTCTTGTTCATAATTCTGTTGCTTTGGGTTTGGCTTCACGAGGGGAAATCCATAAAGACTTAATATCTATTTTCCGTGGCACCTCTAAAACCCCAGACCTCATTTCTCTGCATCCATCTGAAGAAGAGGATGAAGATCTAAGAATGAGTTGTGATAATTCTCCAACTCAAAATAATGCTCCAACTATTTCTGATGCGACAAAAATCACCTAATGGGTACTTTCATTTCGTGGAACTGTCGCGGCATCCGCTCCAAATTGCAAGACATAAAGAACCTTTCAAACACATTTCATCCAGTCTGTATTGCAATTCAAGAGACTTTGCTGAAGTCCAATACCCCATTTAAACTTCGGGGCTACAACTGTGTTCGGAAAGATACAGACAATGGAATGAATAATTCTGGTGGAGTTTGTATCTTAACATCAAACCTTTATCCGAGCAACCCTCTTTTTTTACATACTTCCCTACAGACTGTGGCTGTGCAGGTTCACACTCGATCTTTGGTCACAGTCTGTTGTATCTATTTGCCCCCTCATGGTATTATTAATCTATCAGAACTTAATAAATTTGACAGTCGGCGATGATCTCCATAACAGTGATCATTTCCCTTTAATAATCTCCCACGCTCATAGAGGTCATGACATACAGCCCCCACAGCATTTCCTATTTGAACGAGCAGATTGGATTGCTTTCACACAAATGGCAGAAATCACTGAAACTATGATTTATGCTACAGGCATATCTGAAGCAATACAAAATGTTCTTGACTGCTTAATGACATCTGCTAATAGTACCATTCCTAAAAGTTCGCCACGTCTACGAAAATTTCGAAGACCGTGGTGGAATGTTGCTTGCCGTGATAGTAATAGACAACAGAAAAAATTATGGAGCAAATTTAGAAGGTACCCTACCACAGAAAATCTTGTTGCCTTCAAAAAAGCGAAAGCCATCGCTCGTTGTATTCGTCGACGTAGTGAGAGGGAATCATGGGTAAATTACATTTCATCGATTACACCTCGCACTACAAGTAAACAACTTTGGAAGAAAATAAAGGCTGCAAATGGAATTTATCAAGAGTATCCTTTACCAATTCTTAAATCTGGAAGTTTAATATATTCTTCCCCATTAGACATCGCCAATATATTAGGGCAAACATTTGGGAAAGTCTCGGCAAGTACTTCCTATAATTCAAAATTTATGGCTACCAAGACTCGCTCAGAACAACGGATTTTGAATTTTCAAACACGCAGTAGTATCCCGTACAATTGTGAGTTCAAGATATCTGAACTGAAAAAAGCTATATCCCTAGCCCATGATACCAGTCCTGGTCCAGATGGTGTCACAAATAGTATGCTGCGCCATCTGAATGAGGTATCGCTCTTCAATCTCCTGCATCTTTTCAACAGAATATGGAATGAGCCACGTATCAGTGGCAAGAAGCTCTCGTGATTCCCATTTTAAAACCAAGGAAAGCAAACCCTAAGCACTACAGACCTATAGCCTTAAAAAGTGTTCTCTACAAAACATTAGAGCGTATGGTCAATGCCCGTCTCATCTTTGAATTGGAGAAACGGGCATGCATTCCACAAATGCAAAGTGGCTTTCGAAGGGGTCGTTCAACAGTTGACAATATTGTCCATTTGGACACCCAAATTCGTAATGCTTTTGTGAAAAGAAACCATCTCGTATCCATTTTTATCGACATAGAGAAGGCATATGACCGTACATGGCGTTATGGAATCCTTCAGAAACTTTTTAATTTAGATTTTAGGGGAAATCTCCCTGTTTTTATTCGAAATTTTTTAACTTCTCGAATTTTTCGAGTAAGCATGGGAAATTTAATTTCAGATCCTTTTACTCAAGCTGAGGGCGGGCCGCAAGGGTGTGTTCTCAGTGTTACACTTTTTATCTTTCATTTCAGTGATATCCTTAACCATTTGCCACTATCAGTACAAGGAAATTTGTATATTGATGATTTGCAAATATCGTGCCAGGGTTCTAACATGCACTTGATAGAGAGGCAGCTTCAAACTGCTGTTACAAAATTAGTAGCTTGGTGTGACAGAAATGGATATACTCTCTCAGCTGAAAAGAGTAGATGTGTTCATTTTTGTAGAAAGCGGGGCATTCATCCTGAGCCTTCAATCTCTATACGGAACAATCCAATACCTGTAGTTAATGAGATACGTTTTTAGGAGTGCTATTTGATCGTAAACTGACATTTCTACCACATATACTAGATTTGCGGAAGAGATGTGAAAAATCTCTTAATATCCTCAAAGTACTTTCCCGCATATCTTGGGGAGCTGAACCGATCATCGCTACTCCGTATATATCAAGCCGTTATCTTGTCACGGATTGACTTTGGATGTCAGGTATATGGCGTTGCCAATGTTACTACTTTGCGAAGATTGGATACCATGCATCATTCCGCTCTACGGATATGCTCAGGTGCTTTCCGTACATCACCTGTAGAAAGCCTTTATGTCATATGCCACCAGTTACCTCTGAACTTACGTCGCAAAAAACTTTCTATGCAATATTATTTCCGAGTGCAATCTCACTCCCATCGCTCACATGACTATTCCAGAAACTCTCCAAAGGATTTATAATGCTCGTCCCTCTCACACCCTTCCCTTCTGTGAGAGAGCTAAAAAATTAACTGAAATTTCGGGACTTTGTCTGCGTGCTATTGAACGTGCAGACTTTCTTGTCTTCCCACCATGGGATATCCCCACGTTTTCCTTTATGAATCTTTTGTCTGGGTTTGTGAAAGATGAAACTACTCCAGCCATTTTCCAACAACTTTTTTGTGCTCATCGATGTCAATATTCCTTGTACATGCCCGTTTTTACTGATGGTTCAAAAAGCGATGGACATGTGGGATGAGGTATTGTATCTGATGCCGAGGCAAGCAGTGTTCGTCTACATGCATCTTTTTCAGTCTTGACTGCCGAGTTGGTGGCAATCGCTCAAGCTCTTCATAATATTTCATTTTCAAATAAGAGAATGTTTTGTGTATATACTGACAT
Source organism: Argiope trifasciata (assembly GCA_026543055.1). Taxonomy (NCBI): domain Eukaryota; kingdom Metazoa; phylum Arthropoda; class Arachnida; order Araneae; family Araneidae; genus Argiope; species Argiope trifasciata. The sequence goes on from JAPMOQ010049553.1 coordinate 411,487, forward strand.
TATGAGTTCACTGGAAACTCTTACCCAATTCAATTATGATATGCATCCAGTTTCTGTTGAGATTTTAGAACGTTTACAAACTCTTAAATGTAGGGGATACCATATTTTATTTTGCTGGCTCCCCAGTCACGTAGGGATCCGAGGCAATGAGCACGCAGTCCAAGCTGCAAAAACTGCCTCTTGTTTCTCGAATCGCAGGATACCATATTGTGATGCAAAGAAATCCGTTGTGTGCCGAATATTTTATCTGTGGCAAGAAACATGGGATTTAAGCAGGAACAATAAATTGCATTCAATTAAGCCTTTTACGAGCTTATGGGATGATGTTATATTAACATCATCCCATAAGCTCGTAAAAGGGATGATGTTATATTAACACGCCTCCGTATAGGGCGCACTCGCCTTACTCACAAATATCTACTATTTGGTGACAGAGCGCCTATATGTCACACATGTCAAACAGATTTTACAGTTCATCACATTTTGATCGAGTGCTCAGCTTTTAATATTCATCGTAACCAGTTCTTTCACTCATCATCCTTAACTCTCGCTGACTTACTGGCAGAGAAGCACCATTCAAACATTTTTAAATTTTTATACGCTATTAAATTTTCATCTTGCATTTAAATTCTTCAAGCGCTTTGACTTCTTAAACTTTTCATTGTAAATACATAATCCTGTGCTACTGTTTCCAGTATTTTTTAGCTATTATATTTTGCTTTTATGCAACTATTCATTTATTTCAACTTTAATGACCATTTAACCACTTTTTAACGATATGGAAGGCGCAAGCTTGGCCAAAGATGGCCCTTGTGCTAAAAAAACCCTACTAACCAATCAACCAACTGAACAAACAAGAGGCACTCATTTCGGCTTAAATCGCTGCCAGCTTTCAGTCAGTGGGCTTGTAAAGTGCCGTAAGTATCAACAGCAGCAAATTTCTTGAACATAATTCTAGGCATTGGAGTGTTTTTGCCTGCGCGGGTTTTATCAAGGATCCATCAGACACAGATTATTCCCTCTAATAGTGTAGAGATCGATTACCCTTTCTTCGGCCTCGAACCAAAATTTGAATGAAAGCTGACAGCCTCGTCAATTCAGTCAAGGAAAGTCACTGCTCTACGTACAATTAATCGAGGAAAAAATAAATCAGCGGCCGGCTGTTAATCCATCAAGCAAGGATTATTTCTTTTAAATTTTATTTCCTTTATAGATGGCATGGAAATGATTTTTGAATAAGCGTGTATTGAAGGTGACTTTTGGGATTTCTCTATACTTGCAGGCAACATTTTAAGGCCACCGAATTTCGTTTTTTAAATGTTTACTGAGTCATAAAATTTTTAATTCAAAAGTATTTCTTCGATGACCTCAAATTAATGACGAAAAGCTTTTAGCTTTGTTTGCTACCTACAGATTCTTAAACTTCTGTTAACTTCAAGATATTGCAATCTTAAAAAATAAGGTTGAAAAAACTTTATCAAATATATCTTCTCCTGTGAATATAGATTCTATAAATCCAAAGTCGGCCTGTAATTTTTTTTCTGTCATCACTAAATTTAGAACGATATCTATCAAAAGGTTGTTTTTTCCGTTTATTCATACACATGTAATTTGATTAACTGAACAAGAATGGATAAAAATGAAATTTAGTTTGTGTCTAGATTCTGAAATTGTAGATCCACATCAAACTTCGAAAGCAGTCAGTCACATTTAATTTTTACTTCTGCTTTGCTTATATAATTTCAACGAATATGCTCACGAGAAAACAGAGGGAAAATTTTCCATCCGAAGTGCTAAAAGACAAAACACCTGCTGCCTCTTCGCTAACTGTCTCTACTACTTCCGGATGAAATCTGCGTGCGGAATAAACGATTGTTTTTATAGAAAAAAATACAAAAAGATAATATTGTAATTATCGAAAAAATCATTTATGGGAACAAAACATATTTTATGCGCAAAGTTTATTTGGGCATAACTTATAAAAAACAGAACAAGAAAATCGGCATTTAGTTTAGCGATCAAACCTGTTTCGAATGTCCTTCATCCTCTAACTTCTTGTTTCATGTGAGATGCACAATGCGGAAATTTCGATAGTGTGTGCTTTTGATTCTGACGTTTTCTTTGCACTTCATTACGAAGAAATGTTAATTCCATATATCATCAACTCGCAGCGCTATTGGGTTATTAATTAATATAATTAATTTTATACAATTATATTTATAGTTTTGAGACTGATTGTAGTAAAAAAGGGTAGAACCGTACCGTTAATGTTCTCATATGCTTAAAAAAAGCATGTATATGTTTTGGAGCAGCATTTTTTAAATTTATTTATTTTTTATTTTTCCAAATACTTGTGTTTGAGAATTAAAGGTTTATGTTTATTTCATTTTACTCAATGGACGAATGAAAGAAACCTTTTTAAAAAGCAACGCTAGGTTTATTTTACTCAAGGTTTACGTTTATTTTATTTTACTCAACGGACGAATGAAAGAAACCTTTTTAAATTACAAAGCTAGTTTTATTTTCTTTTTCTTTATTGTTACGAATTTCATCATAACACACGAACAAGAAGTCGCCGATTATAGGTAAACAAAATAAATGGTAGAAGTCTTTTTTCAAACATAAACACATCACTGTTGCCAGTCAGTCTTGCTAAACTTTGCTGTTTCTGAACAACTTGAGTGAAACGGATAACTGTTATGCCAAAATGACACTCTTAAACTCATTCTAATCCACCGCATTTCGAAACTATTACTAATGTATCTTACTACTAATGTACTTACTTAATATAACAAACTAATGTCTGTCGTTATCAATATTTTTGACGACTTGTTTCTAAAAGTGAATACAGATCTGTTGTTGTTTTCAATGGCACTTGCCATCGCTGTCAGCGATTTTACGCCGAAATGACCGTCCCTTGTTTTTTAGTTGCGCCAACTAGGGCCAAAACTGACTCAGCTACTTCATGCTTCACACTCGCTTGCACAACCCCTTTTTACAAGGGGGTACATTCACACTAATGACAAACAGAACACAGAATAACAATCATTCCCGAATCGGGACTCGAACCCGGGATGCACAGAATACTAAGAAAGCACGCTACAACTAAGCCAGGACGCCGGCGAATACAGATCTAAAATTAATGATAAGGACACAACTCACATATCATTCTTTCTTTCTTTTTTTTTTTTCTTTCGTTTTCAATATATATATATATATGTGTGTGTGTGTGTGTAATGATATTCTAACGTCTAATTTAATCTTCTAATTAATTTCTAAAACTTTATCTTCATTTAGCCCATAGTAACCATTCTAAAATATTCTCTTATTTCCTGATCCGATTCCATTTCTCTACTTAATTAACTCAAGAAATGCTTTGTAAAGTTCTTCAGTCAGCGATTCTCACGATGAGAGAGAATAATAAAAATGGCTGACTTCACAAATACTTTTTTAGAAAGGTCCCTGTGTTTCCCTTATCATGTGATCGACGTGTGTCAGAAATCCCTATGAGAATCTTAATAATATATCGGCAGTATAAACAATATTTTCGCTATCAAGATATGTTATATGACTCGATGAAAATTAATTTCTCGCTTTTCCGTCACATCTGCTTGTAAATAGGCTGCCTGCCTCCGGAGGAAGAATAAAGCGAAATTAAAAAATGATAAGTCTTCTTTAATGCCTTCGAACCTGCCATCTGCTGCTTCC
>JAPMOQ010049553.1:415294-427679 GCA_026543055.1 Argiope trifasciata
CTTTCGAATATATATATATATATATATATATATATATATATATATATATAATGTATGTATAATATTCCAAGGACAAATTTCACTCACAAGCAACAAAGCTCTTTGTTTATCGGTGCAATACTCTTTACTTTCAAAATGAGATAAAAGAGATTACCACTCGGTTATTTAAAATCCTTGTTTACTTTCCTACTCAGTTTTTCTCCGTCATTCTTCGAATGTTTATGTCTGTGGAATAGGATTCAAATGTAAAAATCTTAAATAGAAGCATAAAAGTGGGATCACACGAGACTAACTATTGCGAGCAATAGAAGATCACACCTACTTTCGGAAATTCACGTGACCATAACGGGACAATGGCAAATAATTGTCCCGTCTGGACAAGCGTTGTCCTAACTGTTCACACGAGAATAATGCTGGGATAACAGCAGAGAGGCAACGATTGCGGGCAATTGTTAGCCTCGTGTTAACCCACCTTTAAAACGAAAACCCCTTTGCTTATGTAAGTGTGAAGTCGCGCACATTTGGAGGTCAACAGCTGTTGGGCTGGCAGTGCGGATAGAGGCGGATAAATTGTGATTATGGGAATTGGCAACACGGATCCAAATGGCACTTGCCAGCAGTAAAACTGGCTTTCATCATCAGTAAAGGACCCCATTGTAGTCGCAAGGTGAGAGTTAAAAGAAATATTAGGTAGCTATGAAGAAATTTTTCAAGTACAAGAAGTACGGAAAGTTCTTTGATGCCAATAATTCCATTTTCTCAAACACTCTTGTCTTAAAATCGTGAATAGAATGACATTCCCCCCTCCCCCTTGCCTCAATCAACTGTTTTCCTTTCTGACTCCCAAAGTGCCTGAAATCCAACTTTGGTGGACAGGGAAGCTGAAATAGGCCTGAAGTTCACGAATTCATTCTGTTATTTTCCTCAATTTAAAAAGAGCCATGTACTGAAATTGAAATCAAGTAATTTTTATCCCAATTCAAGTTATTCCAAATTTTAAATTCGGAAGATTATTTTCGAAAACTGTTTTTCCCGTGACATACAAATCAACACGGTCCAGTTATTAGTACAGGGTTAGTCAAAATGAATAGGACAATAAGAAAAATGTTTCATGACAAATGTATTGATATTATTACCAAAATACAGGTACTATTAACAGATGAACTATTAAAGATTTTGGCAACACATAAACGTTGATGGTTTGCATACTTGCCGCTAGGGGCGCTGTTTTCATAACATCGCAATCAGGTAAAGAGAGGGCCTTTTGTGTGATGGAATTTTCTAAAACAATGTCGGTAATTATGGTCCAGCGACAATTGGATTGGACGTTGGATTGGCTGTGCTGGAGTGAATGATCTTTCATTGTTGCACGTACCTTGGACGAGTTAAAAGAGGGCATATGTGCTGCATTCGCTACCATTACCCCGGATATGTCGCAACGGATATGGGATGAACTCGATTATCGCCTGGTGGTATGCCGTGTCACAAGGGGTGCCCATATCGAACATCTGTGATGGCGAGAAAAAACTTTAATAGTTCATCAGCTAATACGTGCCTGTATTTTGGTTATAATAGAAATACGTTAGTCATAAAACATTTTTCTTATTGTCCTATTCATTTTGACTCACCCTGAATTATTACTATTCATTTTCTTCTCCTTTTTTTTACTAGTTGTAAGAGAAACAATATCGGCAAACTTTGCTGGGCGCCCTCTATGAGGAATGAACTCCAGAATCACACGGCTGCGAACATAGATAATTATTAGGCGTTTCTTTGAGGTGCTATATTTTAGTAAAAGTTTACAATATTTTATAAATTTATGAATGGAAATATTCTTTTATGCTATAAAAAATGCATATCGATAACGTTAACTCTCATATTTGCCATATTAAGCTGTTTTCCTTTGAGAAAGGATGGAAAGCAGCTCAGTCACTTCGCGATCACAACGAATTTTTTGGTGAGGGCACAATCAGCGATGCTGGGAAATAGTTTGCTAGTTTCAAACTTGAAGACACTAGTTTGGTAGATAAGCCGTTTGGAAGATATAGCTTTTACTTATTTCTGAAATTACCAATCGACAGACGACCCATCCCTGTTGGATTTGACACAAAATCTTATAGTTGCCTACATTGTAGATATTAAATCTATGTATCAAATGCTTTCTTCATTTTGTAATCAATGTGTTTAGTTTTGTTTAGTTATATTAACATTCGGGTGTAAGGCAACACTAAGGCTATTGTTGGACGGACCTCGTCATTTCGAACCACGGTCACCTGAGCTGGCACTCCCTTCTCCACACCAGCGGGAGGGCGTTTGGCCTGACAGATGTAACGTGCAAGAGACCCCCCCTCAAACGACGATTCTTCGGGGGAATTGAATCTCGAACCTGAAACCCCCCGGCTCCGAAGCCGAGACCTTACCACCAGGCCACCGTGACCAGGTCGACCATTGAATTTCGATGACCAGGCACTTTTGGCAGTCATGGAAGTGGACAAAACCTTGACTACTCGAATGCTGGTTGTCAATTTCAATGTGGGCCATTCAACCATGGTTCGGTTATTGAAGTAGATGGTGATTACGATCCAAATTAATCATTTAAAAATGTGTTGAAATTGTATGTTTTTCAATATAAATAGGGTTGAAGGATGCCTGATAATTATGCACCAGCCTAATATTTATTTTAATGTCTGACTTTGGAAAGGAGGATTGTCCATGGTCCAACTCTAATTTTTTTCTTCTTTTTAATGATTCAAGGCAAAGTAACCTCCACTGGACCGCAGAAATACACCCTTCACCGTTTTTGCGTCACGTGAACGTGCTTGAAAGGGCGGGCAACGCGCGGAGCGAAACAGCTGTTGAGAGGGTGACCTTCGGCGCTGAGAGTCGCCTCGAGCATCCTTTCAGCTGCGCACGCGCTGTCGGCGCAAGTCCGGTCGCAGCAAAAGATTTTGTGACAACAATCGTGACACATTAAAATGCCAGTTCCACAATCCGGCCCGAAGGTTTTACTTGAAACAAAGCAGATGAGTGGAAAGTTTGTTTGTGTTTCATAAAATTCAAGCACAATGCAAGTCGGAGAGTATTGGCCAGATTCTTATTATGTGCGAATTTAATCTTCCTCCGCATTCGCATATTTGGTATTCAAATGTGTAAATGTCCAGGAAATGCGTTGCGCATCAAATTTAATTTGAAACGAGAAACACTTTTTTTTATTAAGTTTTATACTTCGTGGGAAATTAATATATATATATAATCATTTCACTCTCAGCGTGGGAACAGCTTTGCCTTTTACCCATTTCAGACATTATACAAAGCTAATGTTGAATTAATTAAGGAGAGGAAGTGGAATGAGATCAGGAAATAACAGAATGAAATTGATATGGGCTAAATTAAGATAAAACTTCGGAAATTATTTTCAATTAAATTAAGAGTTTAAAATATCACGCACACACATACAATGTAAAATACATATTTTTGAAGAAATTTTCTGGCCGAGTGACATTCTGGAGTGAGACACTTTGAATACTTAAACTTTGTTTTATTCAATCACGGGAAGCTAAATTAATATACAAACAAGAAACGACAAGGCACACCAATTTACAGCACGACACAAGAGTGAAAAGAAAGGGGAAAAAACGCTAAAAGGGCAGAAATGCTTGTCCTTGGTCACTATATACCATGAGATTCTGATAGGGATTTCTTTACACGTGTCGATTTCGGTAGAGAGAACTTAGGTATCTTTTAAGAGAAATCGCTTAGATCGACTCATTTTTATCCCTTCACTTGGAGCCGTTGATTTAAGCATTCGTACAAAGATTGCGCATTAATAAAAGAAGAAAGATGCAATAGCGTCAGAAAATAAGAGAACATTTTAGAATTAAGTTAATATGGGTTAAAATCTAGGAAATGAATTAAATTATAATATAATTAAATTAATATAATAATATAATATAAATATAATTTATTATATATTTATAATATATTATTTATATAATATTAATATCATTAAATTATAAATGATATTTTAAATTATGATTTAAATTCATTTTCTAGATTTTATCTAAATTATTAAACACTGATTTTTGAAAGATTCGTACAAATATTATGTATTGTTAGAAATTTTCGAAAGAAATGGATTTTTTTTTTATCTCAATTATAAATTTTTTCTGATTTTTTAAATTTTTTTTTCTTTTTTTGGGACATATATATTAACAGTCTTTGGCGACCAACTCGTACACTGGGATTAATGGTTGCTAAACTTCTTAGTTGAATATTTTATATTACTTGGTCTGAATGGCTTCTTCAGCAATACACTTTAAAGTTTTAATATGCATGTAACAAAATATTTTAAGTGTATGTAAGCTTCCCTTCAATTCATGCCATTATGTTCATTTTACCATACATATTTCCTGTCTTCTAACAGCTCTCTTAAAATTTGAGACAACTGGATGCATTCTGCTAATTCTAGCCTTTAAACGATGAACCTAAATTATAACCTAAAATTTAAATATTTTTTATATTTTTCTCAGAATCAAATAAATATATCGCTCGTATGTATATATATATATTGGTACAGCATAATATGACAAATATGAGTATGGATATCGGCACGCATTAATATAACGAGAATTATAAGACAGTTATTATAAAAGAAAATTTCTATTTATAAATTTATAAAACATTGTAAATTTTTATTAAAATTTAGCACGTTAAAGAAACCTCCGATAATTATGCATCAACCCAATAATTTCGGAACTTAATTGTATTTTAATCAATTAGTTGGAATTTTAATTCTTTTTGAGTGGCACCATTTAATAATGAGTGTCGAAATAAATGATATTTGCATCTATAAAACAGAAAATTCTTTCTTTTTAGATCATTAATAAAAGTGTTTTTATGAAATTTTCAGAACATCATCTTGTACGAATATTTGCCCCTGCTTCTGATGGAACCTGTCTCACCTTACCAAGGTAAAAAAGTTTTTCTCTTTGTCTGCATTTCTAAATGACTTTAGCTAAAGTTCACCATGCAAAAAAAAAAAAAAAAAAAAAAAAAGCTTATTCATAGGATTTCATGATTTCATTGGCTTACTCAAATGTGGCCAACAATTTTTTTTGTGCATTTTAAAATCTACATCTTCGTAACCAACAGCGACAAAAAAAATATGCAAAAAGTATAGCAATTAACGAATAAAATACTTTTTATCGTTGCTTAGCCCTTTATTTATCGACAGTACTTTTAAGTACCGTTTAAACCCGGCTGATATCTCCACAAGAGGACTATTTTTTTCAAATAATACCTGAAAGAACCCTAAGAACGTATTTACAATAGAAAGTAGTAGATGTCAAGTAAAAATAACATTAAACAACATCTTTAATTATTTATTGATGTTAATGATGTCTTATCCGTGTTTCCACGGAAAGGGAATGCAGTAACTTCTGAGGGTAAAGACCACTGAGCATCCAGAGGGTAGAAGTCTGACTTCTACCTCAAATGAGGGTGACACACACCTTCGCTTGCACAACCCCTTTTTACAGGGGGCACATTCATACATCTCACAGACAGAACACAGAACAACCACGCCCGAACCGGGACTCGAACCCGGGACGCCCAGATCACGGGGAAGACACGCTACCCCTACGCCAGGACGCCAGCTTATTATTAGTTAAATTATTCTAATTAATTAAACAAATTTACTTCTTCCTGTGTTTATTCTGTACCAAACTTAATGTTTTGATAATGCAAAAACAAATTTGAAAAATTGATGGTAAAATAATTCTGTAAATAAAAGGTGAAACGATAATTCTGGTCATAGGTTCAATTATTTGATACAAAATAAATCACCAACACAAACATTTGACAAAAAGACAAGTGTTTAATAATTTGTGGGATTTTATGAATATAAAAGTGTAATCTTGCAATAATGTACTGTACACACTTCCAGACACAATAATGTACTGTACTGTACACACTTCCAGACACAATAATGTACTGTACTGTACATTGTACACATAATGTATTGTACACTGTACACACTTTCTGACACAATAATGTGCTGTACTGTACAATGTACACATAATGTACTGTAATGCACTGTACACTTTACACATAATGTACTGTACTGTACACCTTTCCTAAGACTAACGTTAAATAATATGTGGGATTTTATGAATATAAAAATTTAATCTTGCAATAATGTATTGTACACACTTCCAGACACAATAATGTGCTGTACTGTACACATAATGTACTGTACACTGTACACATCCCTCATCCCTTTCTGTTCCCCTTGAAGCAAAATTCCCAAGGTATATGTGCTCAGATTTGTGCATCTGGTCTGTCATTTGAGGTCGTTCACCGAATTTATTATTATGATTTTTTAATCATTTGTATCTTTTTTTGAAAATTAAAGGATTAAACGATTCAATACCTGGAATCGATAAATGCAACGACATTCTGATGAAATTTTAAGTTGGCCCAGTTACTCATGAAATTAGAAGTGGTTATAAGAGAGGAAATTAAGAGGAGAGAGTGACGTAACTTATTCGAAGTCTTAGATATTAACGCGCCGGCTGCCAACTACGAGGTAGCTCGTCGATTGCGTTCTTTTCTAGGACCAAACCATCTGTGTCTATTAGATGAGACCTTCTCTACCACAGTTATAGAAAAGAAGGGGTCATCTCATTAGATAGACAGTCCTGATATCAGGCGAGGGGAGTGGCAGTGAACGTGTTAATTTGTAGTTTGTAAAGAATGCATTTGATGCATTAATAAAATACATTTGACCAGTTGATCGAACCATATATATAACTGTTTGTTTAAAAAAAAGGTCGAAATTGAATGGGTGAAAGATTTTAAATCTTTTACCAATAAATTTATTTTCGTAATCTATCTTTTTATGACCTTACAGATGCAATATTATTGAACGCGTTCCACCCTAAAAGGTTATTCTATATTCTCTATGCGTGAAATCATTGGTCAAGGTGCTTTTTTTCTTTCGCCATGGAATATCCGAACTTGAGATCTCTAGGATTCTCTGTCGGTTAAAAGGTTATCCTTTCAACCGATCAAGGATGATTTTGCACTTTTCGTGATACTTAATTCCTATTTTTAATATTGTCAATTGATTTTGAAAGATCTTATAATTTAGAAGCAATGAAAAAAATAATTCCCATTTCATTCATATTTTATTGGTATATAAATATTTTAAATTTTTCATAAAATAATTGCATTTTAGGATTATTTTTTAAATTCTTCAGCTCGAGCTTTTCTTTCAGACAAAATACCAACCGGTTCTTCGAAATCGCGCCACCTGAAACAATGCGTTCTGAACACTTTGTTAGTTCTGTCATCAGGTGATGATTTTGAGAAGCGTAGAGCCCAGATAGCGAGGAAACGTAGCCTATGTGGCACAGCCTATTACTCAATATTGTAAAATATTGTGCAATATTATATGCTATGAACCAATATTCCACTATAGTAAACAATATTACAAATATTGATGAATGCCATACAATATTTACAATATTTGTGTGCTACTAGGGCGGCCTATTTGTTAAGCTGTGCTTAAAAATCTTGACGGTCTTGGCTCCTAGGCCTTCCTAGGCAGCATTGATGAATGAATGAAGCCTTCACACGTCATTCACACCAGTGAGACGTATTAGTCCCTTGAACCACTTCTAGTTTGTGAATGTAAATGAAGGAAGACATGCCCAATGATAGACAGAATTGCGACCGCATGTTGACCTACAAGGAATATGGAATTGATTGTTCTCTTTTTCCAGGTTACCAGCCGGACCTTCACCCTGGCGTGAGTCACGTGTTCCAGTCCGCCGCCTTCCGATTCGGACACACCCTCATCCCACCCGGGCTCTACAAAAGGTAAGGACTGATCCTACTCTGCAGACACTGGGCGACACCCTAGTGCGATGCCCTCATCACGAAATCATTCGTACTCAGGGTGTTATTTAAATGAACTCAATACTTTCAAGTTCCAGAAATGCGTTTTTGAACCCCCGTCCGCTCAGAAAATGGACCTTTTCAAATCCTCGCATGAAAGATGGATTTAAATAATAATAATTTCCTACAAATTGCCCTCGTATCCAGATGCGAGTAGAACTGACTTCTGGTACATGATGAATTTCGTCTCAAACTAGGGCGGAAATCTATGATTTTTGTGGTAACACTATGTACCAAATTCTACTTTTGTAGATGGTTTGAGTTTTTGAGTAAGCGTGATGACAGAAAAGGCATCATTTCAATTATTTTCCGATTCAGAGAAAAGTAAACGTAAAACACAAGTAAAAAAAATAAAATCTACGATCGTAGATTTCAAGTTATCTTGTTAGAACGATATTATTTATTAAGTCATTATTTGTTTTTATTAATTAATTCAAATCCTTAATCAGTTTAAACTGGTTTGAAACAATCATGAGACTTCTGTATTGTCTGTATCCCACGATCCTTCTCTCGGTATGCATATAATTTTTTTTAAACTTTCGTTTTCAATTTTACCAGCTGGCAAACAAAGTTTTGGAGTTCGACCCATTTTGAGATGGGGAAAACAAACACAAACATACCTATATATATATATATATATGAGCATTGACTCGTGCGTAATCTGATAGTTTCGTAACTGTTTCAAACCGATTTAAACTAGTTTAGTTTAGTCATATTAACGCCCCGTTGTAAAGCAACACTATGGCTATTTTGGGACGGACCTCGTCATTTTGAACCACTTTCAGATGACGAGGACAACATCTGAGTTGGTAACCCGCCCTTTCCACACTTGACCAGCGGGAGGACGTTCGCCCTGACAGATTGAACGTGCAAGAGAGCCTCTCACACAACGGCTCTTCGGCGGAATCGACTCTCGAACCTGAAACCCTGCAATTTCGATGCCGAGACCTTACCACGTTGCCCTAACAAAGTTTTGGAGTTTGACCAATTATGAGATGGAGGAAAAAAACCACTTGTATATCTTTTTGAACATTGACTAGTGCATAATTTGATAGTCTTGTGATTGTTTCAAACTGGTTTAAGCCGGTTAATGACTTAAATTAATTAAGACAATTTGTAATAATTCAGAGAATTTATAATTTGGAAATCAGGTTGTAACTTCATTTGGCGATAAATTTCCAAATGTGGCAATATTCTGTATTATTTTCTAATAACCCTATTTTAATTAGTTAAAATCATCCCTTTATTGATTAAACAAACAATATTTTAGCTTTTTTTTTTTTTTATTTATTTTGAAAACTGTTGCGCGCGTTACCCAATAATGTTGTGATTTTCAAGGGAAATAGTACTGCAGCAGACGATAGATAATTCCAAAGCTATACAGAGGAAGTCGACTCTAAAATAAAATGACATTAACAGATGACAGATAATAGAAAAACTATATTTCGAAAGTCGATTCCAAAATAAAACTACATTAGCAGACAAAAAATATTTCAAAATCTACACTGTGAAAGCCGATTCCAAAATGAAAAGGAATAAATCGCGAATTTATTGCGTACGCATTTTGAGGCTTCAACAATGTGTTGCCTTCAAATTTTGAGGCTCCAAAACCCTCAAGCGAAAATAACATCTTATCCAACGTGATAAAAGAACAAAAATATTCCTTATTGAATCATAATTTTGTTGATTCGACATTCTGATGTCTGTCTTAAAAGTCTAAAAATAAAATTAATAAACACATAACACTTTAAAAAAGGTAATTTTTAAGAATTGTTTCCTTTCTTCTTGGTTTTTTTTAAATTTTTTGCTTTCTAAAAGGGCAGACAGCACGAGATGATCCATTTGAAATATATCCATTTTATGACAAATTGAAACAAAATATGAAATGCTTGAAATATCTCACATGTGTTATGTAACTTGATAGGTTTCTTGCTAATAAATGGAGAATTTTGAAACCGAAACTTATTTCCGATTGTGCTTCACTAATCAATTTAATGAAAACAGTTTACAATTTCGCACTTTTTATAGTGTCCTATATATATATATATATATATATATATATATATATATATATATATATATACCATTTAGTATTTTATAAACGTACTATAAATTCGTAATAAAGAAAAAGCATAGCTGTAACTTGAACCTGATCTACGCTCGAAACGCTTGAAGATGAAAACTTAAACAAGCTTAGGCCAAATTATATCGTAATTTTTTCTATTGTGTATTTATCACTATTTCTTTCAGTTTGTATTTATTTATGTTCTGTTATAATTTAGAATAATTGGCAAACATAATTGAATAACACAAATTTAAAATTGTCATTCTTTGATTATAATACGATACATTATTTACACCAGACCTGATTGAAACCCAGAGATGAACTGAGAATTAAGTTTTGAAAATACTGTAATAGTGTAATAATATTAAGAATATATTTATGAATCTAAATTTCGAAATTCGTCGGCACGGCAACAAACAATTGTAAAATCTAATATCAAATTCCATTCCTACAAGAGTGAAATAGTTCAAATTAAATCAAAATAGTTAGGAATAAATACGAAATAAAATTGAAGAAATTAGTTGAGGATAAAATAAAATAAAGTTTAAAAAAATTATTATAATAAGCATCGTATTAGAAAAGATTCTCGTACATTCGTCTGAAAGTGAAAACGGTGACTGAAATTTGAATTTGCTTGAAATGCTTCTGTGAGAGTTTCACGCTTTCAAATGAAAGGATTCATTTTGAAAAAATTACAACGCATTTAAATTCCAAACAACTACGAATCTCTCTTATCCTTCAGTCTCTGAAAATATCAACATCTTTAATGGATTCAGTTTACACCCCGCCATATGAAGGTGGAAATGATCACTTATTTGGAATCATACAAGGAAGCTGCGTTTTTACCCCTATGAGTGTGAAGGGACTTTTGTAATTAAATCTGATACTTGAACTCTGCATTAAGGACTATTTGTTGTTGCCAATCTCCATGGCCTACCTTAATCAGACCAAATCAGAAAATCTGTACCCACAATTTGATGTCATACTTTTTAATTTCTCAGTTTAAGCTCATTGAAGGGATTTTTATTTCATTCGACAAGTTTTGGATTAGATTCAAAGTACGATCGCCAGAATTTATTTTCTTTATACGGTGACTAATAAAGAGCAGTAACCCAGAAAATTACGTTATACCGCACCATAATCTTAATTCTAACCAAGTTTTGTTAATAAAGTGCAATATTTTCTCGACTCAGCTCAAAGTGCTACATATCTGTTGTAGTTGTTGCTAATCTCTATGACCAGACTTAGACAAAATGCAAAAAAATTTGTAGGCAAGAAGAAAGTCGAAAACGAGGAAGAGAGAAGAATGCATTTCTCCCCAAAAAAGTCCTGAAAGGTCTGGAATCCGTTCAGCAGAGGCGGCATTTCGGGCAAATGGGGATTTCTCACCCTGAGAATACAAAAGACATTTAAGGTGGCCACTGGCAAGGCGAGACGGGCAAGTGTTGGTTTTTCTATCACCTGGAAGAGTGAAGGACTGGCCCAGCTTATTGGCCTTACACCAATCATGAGTAGGGGGAAACCATCCGATTCTTCTCTCTTAGCCTGAGAGAAGAGCTCTGAGTATGTGAGCTAAGCAGAAGATGGAGACGCTTCTTTTCCTTGCAAGCCGGTCCGCCATCTCTTTACCAAGTAGATCCACTTGAGAGGTGGTCCATTGAAAATGAATGTCATGTTGGAAAGAAATCAGCTTCAACTACTGAACAGACGAACTCTCTTTGTCTCTAATATAAGTTCAATTGAGCTGCGAAAACCAAGATCTGTTTAGATTCCATGAACATTATTCCCAAGAGTAGCACTCTACGTACACATATTTATTTTCTGTTTGTACATAGCGTTTATTGGTATTTGTATTGCTGTGTGTGTGTTGCTCTTCTCTCTTTTTCTGTCTTCATTTCCAGTTTAAAAAAATATTTTTATTAATATTTTTCAAAATCTTGTCATCACAAACAAACTATGGATCTGTTTCTGTCAATCTGCACCAGTTTTCAATTCCTGCCTGATAGTTAGCTTAATAAGCCAACTCCATATCCAAATCTGAACTTCAAAAGGATCATTTCCTTTATTATTTTTAATCCAATATTAAAATCCCTAACCCTATTTCAACCAATAAATGTCAGAAGTCGAACACTAGTCCCAGGGATGGATAGAACAGGAGCGTCTCTTCATGCTCATGACACTGTGCAAATAACCATAGTTGCAGGAGCATGGTGTTGGGGCTATAAGAATCCAAAGATTCTTATAATCATTTTCGTGTAGAATGGTCTTAAGTAGAGTACTAATGCTAATACTAATACTAGGTCTACTTATAGTAGGTCTTAAGTAGTAGATCCTACTAATGTGGGTCTTAAGTAGTATATC
>JAPMOQ010049553.1:427689-439442 GCA_026543055.1 Argiope trifasciata
CCTACTAATGTGGGTCTTAAGTAGTAGATCTTACTAATGTAGGTCTTGAGTAATAGATCCTACTAAGGTAGGTCTTGAGTAATAGATCCTACTAAGGTAGGTCTTGAGTAAATGATCCTACTAATCTAGGTCTTAAGACCATTTTACTTAAGATCTACTAAAGTCCTCATCGATTGCTAGCAGCCTCCACCCCATGAATCGGTTGGATTATTTCTGAATGACACTGTCTATTTAAAACAGCGTCACTTAGACACAGCTTGATGCGAAGGTGTTACTTTTTCTTTTCAGGACTGCCCAGTGCGAATTCCGGAAAACGATGACCGGGTACCCAGCCGTGCGCATGTGCTCCACCTGGTGGGACTCTGAGGAAGTGGAATCCGGGATCGAGGAGCTGCTCATGGGCATGGCTTCTCAGATCGCAGAAAGGGAGGACAACGTTCTCTGCTCCGACGTTCGAGGTAAGGAAGCCCGGTGATTGAAAATGGATTACTGTGGATTAAAATAATCGACCTGGTTGTTAGAACGACAGTCTCGCCACCTTTCGGTGGCGAGTTCTGTCCTCGTCTCGACTAAAGACCGCCGTGCTGGCTAGTTGCAGTGGGGGCACGTTCAATAAGTCGTGACTGCAAAGTCCTCCAAGTGCCCATACCTCTGGGGGTTCTGAGTCGGGCTTTGATTGGGAGCTCAATTCTGACTTCCGGATGGATGGATGATTGAGTTCCCCTAAAAAGTGTCGTGTGTGTTCACCTGAACGGCGCTCGTTAACAACGAAAGGCGCACACTTCTGCCTTCATTCGAAAGAGCTCGACTTATTCGGGCTTGGTATGGCCAAGTGGCATCAGGCAGACAGACTGACCGAAAAATAATTGAAACTTCATTGTAAGCAATCACAAGAGAGGGGGGGGGCACATTACGGGAAGGAGCCTAAACTGTTGTTTGATTGCATGATAACAGCTTACGATGAATCGGTTTAGCTAATATAGATGTGGCGAATCAGTGGCAAGCGTGCCATTGATGGCACACTGCTCAATATTTTACGCACTCCGTCGATCGAAACGATTTTAATTTTCCGGTTTACAAAACGGCTTGCATGCGATTTCATTTCATAAACTGAATTTGTCCCAATTCGATTGGTTGGAAATGGAAGAATTTGAAATGCAACGGGTTGATTTCCAATATGGATTCAAAAATTTATTGAAACACGGAAATATTTATGAGGAGTAGAAGTTTAAGAAGAGTTTCACTTGATGAGGTATCATTCGTTCGTTCTTGATGGCGCTGATAACTTTTTCCGAATATCTTAGAAAACCTGTGCGCAAATTACGTACTGATCGCAACCGAGTCCGGAAGAAGAGAGTTATAGCTTATTAAATGTTTCTAGATAAACAGTAGGAAATATATAACGGTGTGACGAGTGATATTTGTAGTATAGCGCCAGTGCGGATATTGAATTGTCGCCAAGGATCGAAGTCGCGACCTTACCATCTGCAGCCGCGTAATTTATTCATTAGACAAAAACAAAGAAACAGAAATAAGAGGATAATGAAAGGCCAAATGTCGGTTTGATTTCTGACTATCGCTAGTGATTGAAAAGAGACGATTTCTGGTGAATACAACCAAAAAGTTTGTTATTTCCAAAGCTTCAACATATTTCAAAAGTCTAAACTTCTTCTTTAATAAGATAATAATTTTTAAGTTGGCTTTATTGCGTCTAATGTAAAAATCATTACTTTCAGAATTTATTGCAATGCACTGTGTCATGTCCTAAACTCCTTTTCTTTCAGATAAGCTGTTCGGGCCAATGGAATTTTCCAGACGGGACCTGGGGGCTCTCAATATCATGCGAGGAAGAGACAACGGACTGCCGGACTACAACACCGTCCGGCGGTATTTCCAGCTGCCGGAGGTCAAAAACTGGTCGCAGATCAACCCGCCTCTATTTAACCGCAGCCACGAGGTGAGTAACTGTTCATTGGCTTTAAGCCGAGTTCCAACTGGGGCTCCTTTGATGCCTATCGAATCTACCGACAAATTTGTTGATAAAAGGGGCAGGCATCAAAGCCCCCCAGGTAACCGTAAAAGGGGTCGAGGAGGGGGAACGCTCATATGAAGGTTCTCCGATTGTGGGACTGACGCTTTAAGCCCAGTTCCAACGACCTGTCCATCCGTGGTTGGTTGGTTGGTTTGATGCTTTTTTCGCACAAGAGACAATATGAAGGTAATACTACGCCAAACAAGTTTATTTTCAATTCAAAGATTAATAAAAACAGTTTCTAGGAGAGTATTTACATTGATAAAAAGGATGAATGACAAAATGTGAAAACGAAGCCAAAAAAGTTCAGATTAAGGAATAAAAACCTATAGATTTTAAAAAGACAAAAATGCGGATCTCTGCAAAGCAACAATGGGAAAATCACTTGTGTTGTTTTAAAGTAAAAGTCAATCCGTCAGGCTAGCCACTCGTTTCTCCCTTCAACCCTTCTTGATGTTTTCTGGGGTGCTTTGATGCCTGCCTTTTTTACCGACACATTTTCGGTAGTATCGACAGGCATCAAAGGAGTCACAGAAAACCACAAGAGGGTCGAAGGGGGAACGCGTGGCTCGTCTGACGGGTAGACAGGTCGTTGGAACTCAACTTTTAGACAAAAGAAACCTTTTATATGTTCCGGGAGGGGCCTCGATGGCCTGGTAGTAAGTAATCGGCTTCGGAACCAGAGGGTTTCGGGTTCGAGACTCGATTCCACCAAAGAACCGTCGTGTGAGAGGGTCTCTTGCACGTTAAATCTGTCTGGGGTGGAGAGGGGGATGCCAGTTCAGGTGCCGTCCTCGGTTCAAAGTGACGATGTCCGTCCCAATATAGCCCTTGTGTTGCTTTACAACGGGGCCTCAAAATAACCAAACTAAACTAATTACATGCACCGCAAATGCGTGCTTCGGTGCGTTTACATAAAATGAGAGGGAATATTCTCCTTTCGATTCACTTACTGTGAGAAAAGAGCGCACAAAGTTTGGACATCTTAGAGCGAACCGTTTTACTCCTAAATTTGAGACGAATATCATGTAAAAATTTTATATCTTGAATCTGATTCCCTTTTTGATCGTCATGATCATACACTCGAAAATAGGTAGACAATAAAATTCTCATTGCATTTTCTCCACAAATTATACATATTAGGTTGGGGGAAAAGAAATCCATTATTTTTACGTCAACTTCAAGATTCTATTTAATGTTTCGGATGGTCAGATTTAGTTCAAATAGGCTACGTTTTGTTCTACAATTTGTGGCCATTTTAAAGGTAGCTTCCTAATGCCTCTCTCATAGAAGTCTTGGCAAAAAACTCTTGTAAAACGACTTTCACAATCTTCTCTTGATGCCAATTTCTTATAGTTGAGAAAGTTTTGCAATGCAAGAAAAAGATGGTTATCTCTTTTTGCCAGGTCCGGACTGTATGGTGGAGCTTCCCAACCAAGCTCTAGGAGTTTCTGGCGAGTCTCTATGGACGTGTGTGGTCTACCGTTGTCCTAATGGAACACAGCACCTCTTCTGTTGGCCAATTCTGGTCAATCGCTAGCTTCAAATTTTTCGGTTGTTGACAGTATTGATCTGAATTTAGTGTTTGGCCATAGGGAAGCAACTCATAATAAACGATACCTTTCCAATTCCACCAAATGCAAACGCAACGAAACCTAAATTTTATATAATTAGCTGTTACAGTATCGGGACCATAAACACAATCCACAATTTCAGCTGCCTGGCTTGCATTTTCACCTTTATGAAATAAAAATTGTAAAATGTAACGAATTTTCTCTTTATCAACTTCCATTTTTAAAAACCCTATAGCTCACAACGGAATGGATCAAACAAAAAAGCAGCAAAAGAATTTTTTTAGAGCAAAATGACAACAAGCTTAAATCTGAAATTGTCTGATCAATACTTTTAAATATTAGATATCGATCACTTCAACCCTCTACTGAGAAAATAATGGATTTATTTTTCCCCAACCTAATATTTGCTATCATGTGACGAATTTTATTTTTATACTAATATTCCAAGATAGAGTTATTCCAGAATTTGATGGAAATAAAAATATTCTGCATATGCTACACACCCATTTCATTCGTTAGCTTTCATTTTTATTTATAACTTTCGAAGATAGGCTTTCCGTTGTCACAAATCCTCAAAAACTCCGTAAGAATTTCGAATTTTAATGTCATTATTATGCACCAGATTTCATCTGCTGCTTTCGTGCTTGAGTTATCATGCTCGAAAGTCTATCGAAATGATACTAAAAATGTTTATTTCGAATTTGTGAATAATATATTTAACAGTTACGATTTTTCACTTTTTTATGCAAAAATATACCAAAGAAAACGATAAATAAATATAATGATAAAACGTGAATGAAATTTGTTTCTTCGTCTTGATCGGGAATTGATGATTGATTGACTTGGTTCAGAGAAATTAATTTAATCGATCAATCGGATTTTAGGAACGATCTCTTTAGCACTTTTTGATATGCATTCCCATTAATCAAGGTAATAACATTCCCATAATCTCTTATTCTATTTAGTGAACCGCGGTGACCTGGTGGTAAGGTCTCGGCTTCGTTACCGGAGGGTTGTTTGGTTCGAGGTCCGATTCCACCCAAGAACTTCCGCGTCTGGTGTACGTTAAATCCGTCGGGGCCAAACGTCCTCAGGCTGGTGTAGTGTAGAGAAGGGGGTGCCAGATCAGGTGTCGTCCTCGTCATCCGTCCGTGTTTCAAAATGACGAGGTCCGTCTCAAAATAGCCCCAGTGTTACTTTACAACGGGACGTTAATACAACTAAACTAAACGTCTCCACGGTTATTCATGGAGATGTGTCGGCTGAAATTGTGCCAATGTAGAGGTTAAATTCCACCAAGGATCGAACTCGCGACCTTACGATTTGCAGCCGGATAACATAACCCCTATACAAAACTTATCACCAATGTTTAGTGGCTGTTACTGATTTATTGAGATATCAACACAGAGACAATGTTTATATGTTTCTATATGTCATATAAATGTTGAATATGTCAACACAGGGCTAACACTTCTTTGGGGCCCCCTCTGCTTGAATACTTCAGTATTGAAGTAAAGACCATGCATAGAAATTGAATATGGTATTTTTTGATTTGGTGTCCCCCCTCTTCCACCTATACTTCTGTAAGGTTTCAAAACCTTAATGATGAGCTTCTCTTTCAGCTGTTCAAAGCTCTTGATGAACTGTACGGGGGCCGTCTGGATGACGTGGATTTGTACATCGGGGGCATGCTGGAGACTGAGTTGGAAGGAAGGCCCGGGCCCCTTTTTCGGAAAATAATTCGACAGCAGTTTGAGAGGATTCGAGACGCCGATAGGTTCTGGTTTGAGAACACGCAAAATGGGTGAGTTGCTTTTTCATGTCAGGTTGCAGTATTATAGATTGACTTCTTTTAAATACAGAGATGACATCTGGTGGGGGAGGGATGCCATGTAACTGGGTCCCGTGACTGAGAGCCCTCCCCCCACCATGATTAAGAATTAAAATAATAATACTGTTGCACATACTAAAAGTCTGCAAGCTTGTTTACCATGTGGCTGGCTGAGCATCGACTGACGCCTTTATCAGACAAAGATCGCAGTGATAGCTATTAAAAATAGCATAGCATGGCAAATATGAGTATGTTTATTGACACACATTTTCTAACGGTTTTATTCATAAATTTATAAAATATTGTAATTTTTTACTAAAATATAGCCAGTCAAAGAAACGCCTAATATTTGTAGGAGGTGGAATGTGCTCGAAATAGAACCCGGGACCTTTGGGTCCGAAAGCCAGTATCGTAACCACAGGGCAAAGGCATGCTCCGGTCCCCTAGATGTTATCTGTCTTATTATGATATCACCACATATTTATGCACCAGCCTAATAGTTTCAAAGGGAAGTTTCCCTAAATCACGAGAGCGTTTATTTTATGCTCATATAGACGGAAAAAGCAGAAGTTGTGTCTGAATACAGGTTATCAAAAATAATTATTGTAAAAACTTAAATTATTATTACACACACAGAGTAGTTACAGTTATAAAAAGAGACAAATCAAAGGAAGTATTCAAATGCTTTGGACTTGGATTGAGGTCGTCTTGCAGATCAAGCGAAATACCGTGTCCTACAATAAAGTGACTATGTTGAATGTGTTGAGAAGGTTACAGTGCCTCGAGCGGTCGAAAGTAAGCGTGTGTAGAAGTTACAAAAATTAATTCGAAAAAGGAAGGAGGTCGGTGGAAAATGCCAATTAAAAATTGCTTGCCGTAATGATACATACTTTAATAAAAACGATGGAAAAGTTTTCTTGGAGTTATTTGCAAAACTTGCGAGATATTTCAGATTAAACTTTTAAATTGTCCGCGATTTTAAAAATTGCTCCGCAGACATGTTAAGACAGAGTGGTGTGCCCGGCGCCCAGAAGTCGAGGCTGAGGCTGGGTTCAAATGTACTTGGAAATCACCAGCTATCTACTTTTGTTTGTACCTAATGCAATGTTTTTTTTTCAATCCTTTACTTTGCCAGTGACTAAATGCAATAAATACTGAACCCTCTTCCAGCGAACTAAAATTAAATAAAGGATTAGGCCTTAAGACGTCGGCGCAGAAAAATTGTCAGTTTGCAATCAATCAAAAAATAATTCTGTAATAAAATAATAAATTTTATTAAAGAATAAAATAATAGGTCATATTTTAGCATGGCAACGCTCTGTTATATGTTGCAAAACAGGTGAAAACCTATTTGAAAATTCTTAAGTGGACAGCCCTATCCCTTCAATTACATTGTTACATTACATATATTTTTTAAAATGTAAGAATCAATATCTTTTACATTATACTGGTTGTATTTTTTTTTTGGTGGGAGGAGGGATTCTAAAGATTTCAAATAGACTCTTAAAATTACTTTTTGATAATTCGAGTTTAATAATAAGGGCGTTACTTTAGTAATAGTTTACTTTTAAAAACTTTTTTAACATATATTAGAAATTATTATTCTCACTAGTGGATTCAGCTTGTTGAAAATCTCTGCTTCTGGATCACTTGGGGGATTCCAAATGATATTCACTTACTGTCTGTCCTTTTATCTCTGCATCACGATAAATAATGTCTTAACAATGGGATGCAAAAATGTCGGAAAACTTATTTACACAACTGAAAAAGGACGTCTATTCAAATACCATGCTAATCAAATAAAAGTGAGATTGGTATTGTTATTATGAACTGGCAAATCAGTTTGAATGAAATAAAAATGTAAACAAAGCGAACGTTATTTGTCCTTCCGATTAGGTGCTTGCATCACAATTTTTTTTAAAGAGACAAAGAAAACAATATCAGTATAGCAACTTCCTAAATCCTAGTTATATCCGTTATGAAGGAATTTTCAACCAAATGTGATGGAACAAGAATTGTTTTACAATTTAAATGCAAGGAAGTAAAGATTTCACATTGATTCGACAATTTTTTCGAGAGACTGACAGACTTTAGATTCACTTTCTAATCAATACTTTAATGATGCCAAAGGAGATTTGGCGATGGAAAATAACACACAACTTCATCCATTAAAAATAAATATTTAATTAATAATTCTTAAAGCACTTTAAATACTTGATGAAATAATTCGCCGTGCACATCAATGATTTACTTAATTCAAAGTTTGAACTGGAGCAAAATTAAATAGGAAAATGACGACATTTGCAAAGATCGCGCAGCCAGTTATTCTAAAATAATCATAATAATTTATTGTTGTTGCCAACGCAAAAAGTAGAATGCACTTGAGCTGTAAGAACTCCTGTTGCCAACGCCACAGGTATTCCCCAACCAGCGACAGAGAGATTTTAGGAGTACCGCTGATTGAATCGAACGCGCCGTCTGGAGCGGGTAACAGTCTCTGGTCCGGTAACACTCTCTAGCAACTCTGCTGATGCACTTTGCTGAGCCGGAGACTTTGAAGTTGAATACCGAGGTTCACTTGACGCAGCAAAACGCAACTAAAACCAAAATCATCAGACTCACTTGACGCAGCAGCAACTACACTGTCTTCGCTCACCATAACGCTTGGCGCTATAAAAATAATTCGTCACATCTTAATAAGCCAGTAACAGCCGCTAGACATGAGCTTTCGCTTTTATCGAATGGATAAGTGACTTGAATTCAAACCCAAGCATCGAAGGTTCGATCCTTGGTGGAATTCAACCAACATATTGGCACAATTCTTGCCAACACGTAGATTCTAAATCAAAAATTATAATTCAATCTAAGAATTTTGTTTTTGTGGATGTGTGAGTGTCATTTTTATCATTAGTTTCTGTGCATCATGGCTGAAAATAGTTTATTAACACATTATTAAACATATAATTAACATTAAAACGCCACACCACTTTTAAAAAGGGTATAACATAATTTTAACTCCAGAACGTAGTTGCGCGCTAACATGCTTTGCGCATGCCCAGCCATCAAGCTTCTGGTCTAAAATTCCCAATGGGATAATCTTAAGGCCTTATCACATGGCAAAATATCTTCGGCACTTTCCGTCAGCAAACGGCAAGGAAAGTGACGTCACTTCAAAGTTTCACATGATTAGCTGAATTTCGTTTGCGCACAATATTTCAGACAACATTTTCGAGCTGGTTCGAAAAAGTTGTCGATTATGAAACTTGCTTGACCGGTTTTTGAGGGTAGAAGTGCTGACGAAATTTCACCGTGTGATAAGGCCTTTAAGCTACTGATCAGCATGTTACAGCAAGAAGGTAGATGAATCTTACTCCTATAATGTGTAAATCAACCACATAGGGAGGCATTTAAAAATAAAAAAAGGAAGTTTTGAATATTCACACTTATTATTATTTATTAGAATTATTTAACATACAAATAAATGTGATCCTTCTTCTTTCTGTATACAGCCAACCACCACTGAACGTAGCAGCATCGACATGATTTGTTGGGGTCGACTGCTGAATAAGTAGTGTCCAACCTCACTTGTACCGATCCGTCAAACTAACATTCCTTCCGGGGTAGTCAATGGCCGTCTTTCACCCCATCTGCACACTCTCAAACAGTTGGAATGAAACTATCCATCTTTAACATCATATGCTTTAGGGGTTTGATATGACCTGGTACCATCAGTATTGTACTTGAATTAACATTTACAATCGGGTTTTTACTTAAAAATAAGTATAGTCCATCATCAATCGGAATGCAGAGAAAATGACGTAAGCGTGCCATAATCTTCGAACACACTGTTGACGGAACGATCATTAATTTTGCGTTTCCCCTTCGACTCTTCTTTCTTTCTACGGTGCTTTGATATTTATCATTTTTACCAATAAATTGTTGGTAGACTGGTCAGACATCAAAGAACCTCAGAAAAACCACAATATGGATCGAGGGGAGAGCGCATGCCTCGTCTGCAGGCGTCTGTCAAGGTCGTAGGAAGGCCGCTTTATGCTACTGTTGTTGTTGGAAGGCCGCTAGGAAGTCAGCTCACGCATCACTTTCTGCGATTTGAGTTGCATCTTAAAAGCAGAATGATCTTGAGCCAGAGTCTTAAGGGGATACTCTGACCTGGATGCACAGAAACTTGATTCCATTATGAGCCTTGCCCCCGTAATTGGCCAGATTTACTCACCAAAACACCCGAAAAAGTTCTTGACTCGATTAAAATGCCCTGTTCTTTTCATGGTATAAATGTCTGTTATTGAAAGAATCCATTCCTCTTGGTATAGTTCGACTGTTTTCCAAGTTGTTCCGCATCTCGTGATACAATCCCCCGGTTAAGTTTTCCCTTAAATTAATCATAAATCATTATTAAAGTATCATGTTTTCTTCCTTAACAGTAACCAACCATTAAAGTAACCATCTTTTTTTTCCTCAACAGTGACTGTTTTTAAACTATTTATTTCAAATCTTTTTGACACCTTTTAATACCGCATTTTTAAGATGGGAACAAATTCTTTGTAGTCCATACGAGTTGAAAAGTCACGAATATGTGGAAATGATTTAAAATGCGTTCAGTATGCAGCCATTGTTTTAGGCGCGGCCTTCAACACAAAAGACTGATCATATGGCGCGGTTCCTTTAAACATTTTTTTAAATAAAACCGCTGTGAGTTCTGATTCTTCTCAGTTTCAGTCGTTCCTGAAATTGTGAAAAATTGTTTATATTTGAAAAAAGAAACCCTAAAACCCAAACAATGTCCACTCACTCAGAGTTTGTCTTTGCTTAAAAAAGGCGAGGCACCGGTGTGCTAGCTGCAGATGAAAAGTGACTAGTTGCAGTGTTCAGAGTACTAATTGCAGATGATGAGCGACTAGTTGCAGGGTACTAGAGTAGAGTTCTGTAGTAGTTGCAACTGAAGATTCATTTCAGTTGTTTCTTCCCGCAGCATCTTCAGCGAGAGCGAAGTGTCCGAGATCCACTCCATCACCCTGTGGGACGTGCTGGTGAACACGACGGGGATCGAACCGGAGGCCATACAGAGGAACGTCTTCGTCTGGACCGAAGGTGACGCTGATACTTCTTACTTAAACCTGATTGGCACTTACGGAATTCATTTAAATCTAACTAATGCTCTGGATAATTTAAAGTAACCGACTACGTTCAAGGAAAACATTTTGAAAAATTGAATTAAAAAAAGCTATTTATGATTTATAGATGTATTGTATATTATAAACATTATAAATACAAAAAATATTTGGTAATGCATATTTTAAGAAATAGGAAAATGTATAGTCAATTTTAATGAAATTTAACCAAAACCGTTAACACACTACACGAAATGGCAATACAGCCATCCTTTTTTTCTTTGCACACAAGTTATAGAGTTTAATGATGAATGAAATGAACCAAAATCTTAGAAAAATCCTGATATGCAAAAAAAGTCATGGGTAAAAACATACGTATATATGCATTTTTTCCATAAATGCACAACTTTATTTTTCTAAAAACACCTATAAATGAAAAAGTATTTCACCAACAATAAAAATGTTGCTTCATTTCATTATTCACATCATTTAAAAAACACGCTGCAATTCTTATGCAAATTCCTCTATTAGTTTTTGAGATATCGAGATATGTTCATATGACAGAGCCTATTTAAAGCTTTTTATTTCCCAATCGAGGCGCTCAAAAATCCTTAAAAAGTTGCAAAAAGTGAGTTTTTATGATACTTGTGGCGGTTTATATTGCGGCCCTGGCAACACTGAATTCTTTGTGCGGAGGAAGTGAAATGTGTTTCCATTTGCAGGCGACCCTTGCCCGCAGCCGAAGCAGCTGGTGAGCGGCGATCTCGAACCCTGCCTCATGCTCAGCGGCTACGACTACTTTCACGGGAACGAGGTGACTTACATCTATTCCTGCATCGTTCTCGCCTTCATACCCATCGGTGAGTGTCACATTTCTCTTCTTCCATCAACTATTTCTAAACGCGTTAGTGAAGTTCTTTCAGTAATATTAAATGTTTGTGCATGCTCGCATGTTGAATAATTGAATCGACAGAAATTGTCGTGGAAGATAAAATGGAATCACCCAGATTTGAAGTAGTCATCCTATGTGAAAACTAAAAGAGGCTGCATCTAAAATCTGCATATTAAAAGTTGTTGTTGTGCATGCCGGTGATTGCTCTACATTTGATGATGAGAAATGAACTATAAGTTACGGTGTAACTAATTGAAGTAAACAAAGGAATTGCACTGTAGCTAATTGAAGTAAA
>JAPMOQ010049553.1:439452-454067 GCA_026543055.1 Argiope trifasciata
CTAATTGAAGTAAACAAAGGAATTGCACTGTAGCTAATTGAAGTAAACAAAGGAATTACACTGTAGCTAATTGAAGTAAACAAAGGAATTGCAGTGTAACTAATTGAAGTCAACAAAAGAATTGCACTGTAGTTAATTGAAGTCAACAAAGTAATTGTGGTGCCCAATGAAATCATTAACTATGAGTCAGTCACTATCCACATTGGTTTTTGGTTTATCTTGTGCCAAAGGCAATTTTTCTTGCAAATAGTCTTATAAGTGTCACGATTTTTCTTGCAGTCAGTCTACACACGCTTTGATTTTATCATCATTTTAACATGGATAAAAATTCTTTCTGAGAATTTATATTTAAATTGAAGATTTTCGTTCCCACTCTTGTAAATAGAATCAGTTTCTTGTTATTTCTAATCCTAGATGGTATAGCTGCACTATACCACCTCCTTCTTTAAAATCTGAAAAGTAGTAAAATGTAAACATTTAAGAATGTGATTGGGGGAGGCCTGATCTGCCTTGCACCAAGGACATTCGGCAAAGATCCTCCGGTCGGTGAGACCTATCGGGACTCTCACCAAAGTACCGAAGGTGAGCAGATGTGACTCTCCAAAGAGTATTCGAATCCATCTTCTCGATAGAGGAGATTTCAACATAAGTTAGTGCTGCATCACCATGAAATATGTCGGCTGAGGCTGCCTTAGCAAAGTAGAGCGCGATCTCATTGCCATTGAAACCAACATGTGGGGGATCTACTGGTATTGTACACAGAGAAGAGCCTACAAATAAGGTCTAAGATATTTATGTTACTCTTGTCCTCCATTTTATTTTAAAGAGAAAAGTGCTGTATAGAGGCACGACTGTAAATTAAAATCCAAATTCGATTCATTGTCTCTTCTGCCGGGCAGAAAAAACGCCTCCTGCTCGTCAAGTACAAGAATAATTACATTTTCGTATAAGTCGTTCTTTCTTTAGCGGCGGTTACACGACATTACGGGTCGGAGCTTCCCCCTCTGACCCCTGTTGTGGTTTTCTGACTTCCTTTGGTGCCTGTCGATTCAACCGACAATTTGTCGGTAAAAAGGCCAGGCCTCAAAGCACCCCAGAAAACCGCAAGAGGAGTCTGAAGGGGGATCGCGTGGCTCTTTTAAAGTTTCTCCCGTCGTGCAACCGACCCTTTCGTCAGGGAGACGATTTCTTGGTTCCTTTTGTCAGATCTTTGTCTTTAGGGCCCTTCCTACGGCACGCCCATTCGTCATCTTCTCCCACTTCGACCCCCCTTGTGGTCTTCTGGGCCCCTTTGATGCCTCTCGATTCTATCGAAAGTTTGTCTGTATAAAGGGTTGGCGTCAAAGCACCCCAGAAAATCACGAGGAATCAAAGGGAGAACGCATAATTCGTCTGACGAATGAACAAGTCGTTGGCTTTTTATTTGTCCTCCAAAGTAACACCCCTTCTTTCCTTTGCAGCTTGCGCTGGCCTCGGCTACGGAGTGATCAAGCTGGAGAACCGGCGACGGCGTATGATCCGGATGCGGCAGGAGGTGATCATCGGAAAGCACTGCGAGAAGCTGGGTGAGTACCCACTGATTGAGGGTTGCACTCACTGTCCGTCTGAACGATCACCTCCAGGTTTAAAAGTAGAAATCGTGTCTGAAGAGTGGGTCGGTGCATAATTATCAGGCATTTTTCAACGATATTAACAGGCGTTCTTGAAGAGTATTTATAATGAAAAAGGAAACAGAAAAATTCGACATTAAACATTCTGAGGTATTCTGATGATGATTCGGTGTGTGCCGAAATTGGCGTTACACCATTGAAGAGCTTATAATTGAAATTTAAAAAAAAAGAATTCAAATAGCTGTCAAAAGAACCGCTATTCAAACATGACTTTCTTGTGCACAGGTACAAATTTCAAAAGAAGTTAAGGTCAGCGCCAGAAAAACACATTGAAATAAAATAAAAGCATAGAGAGAAAGATAATAAATGCATTAAAGATAAATTAAAGTACAGAGAGAGGAAACGACAAATAAAAGAATAAGAAAAATAAATAAATGGAAAAATAAATTATAAATAAAAATAAAAGAATGAATAAATAAAATATAAATAAATAATTAAATAAAATATAAATACAAATGAAGGAATGAATAAATAAAATATAAATACAAATGAAGGAATGAATGAATAAAATATAAATACATAAAATATATATAAATAAACATGAAAAATAAAGGATATACATTGGGTCAGCCTAAATTAGATTCCATTATGCGGAACAAATATTTTAACCCGTTGACT
Organism: Argiope trifasciata; assembly: GCA_026543055.1. Taxonomy (NCBI): domain Eukaryota; kingdom Metazoa; phylum Arthropoda; class Arachnida; order Araneae; family Araneidae; genus Argiope; species Argiope trifasciata. Next base: position 441,741 of record JAPMOQ010049553.1, read on the forward strand.
GCCAACTACGAGATAACTTGTGGATTGCGTTCTTTTCTAGGGCCAAACCATCCATGTTATTAGATGACCCCTTCTCTACTACAGTGAAAAGATAGCAAAGAAGGGCTCATCTCATTGGATGGTCCCGATATCAGGCGAGGGAAGTGGCAGGGAACGTGTTAAATGATTAATCCAGAGTATACTCACCATCTACTTCAATAACTGAATAATGGTTGAATGGACCACATTGAAATTGTCTGCTAGCATTCGAGTTGTCAAAATTTTGTCCACTTCCATGGTTTCCAAAAGTACTTGGTCATTGAAATCCAGTGGTCGACCTGCCGCGGTGGCCTGATGGTAAGGTCTCGTCTTCGGAACTGGAAGGTTTTAGGTTCGAGATTCGATTCCACCGAAGAACCGTCGTGTGAGGGAGTCTCTTGCACGTTAAATCTGTAAAGTCAAATGTCTTCTCGCTGGTGTGGAGAGGGGGGTGCCAGCTCAGATGTCTTCCTCGTCATCTGACCGCGGTTCAAAATGACGAGGTCCGTCCCAAAATAGCTTTAATGTTGCTTTACAACGGGACGTTAATATAACTAAACTAAACTGATGGTTGATTTCTTCCTGGTTCATTTTCCAAGCTTATGCTGCCAGATTTGAAACTGGCAAATCGTTCTCTCATCGACTTTTGCTGATCGTGCCCTCACCGTTTAACTAGTTGAGATCGAGAAATGACTGAGCTGCTTTTCGAAATTTCTCAAAGTGGTACAGAATAACATGACGAATGCGAGTATGTTTATCAACACGCATTTTAATGACCTGAAAGAATATTTCTATTGATAACTTTATGAAATATTGAATATTTTCATTAAAATATAGCACGTCAAAGAAACTCCAGATAATTATGCGCCACCCCAATATAAAATCTTTCTTTATAAGCTGCTCGATAAACATATATTTTGTAAAATCGATCGCATTGCGTCGTTTCGCAAGTTGAAAACAGAAAACATGGATTTGTTTAACATTACACTAAAAATGTATTAGAATATGAATTTTTCATTATATAAAGGAGAATTTAAGGGGGGGGAGGGTTCTTAAAAATGTTATGAAATATAATATTATGTTTTTAAAAATCGGAAATAAAATAAATGGGAATTTGATATGATATTTAAAAGATAAACTGGGTTAATTTCTTAATTTTTAACTTAATTTAGCCCACTTTAACTTTATTCTAAAGATATTTTCTTATTTCCTGATCCCATTCCACGTTATCTACTTAATTAATTCAAGAAATGCTTTGTAAAAATGTTTAGTCAGCGAATCCTTCGGTGAGAATGATTGATAAAAATGGATGACCTAAACAAACAGTTTTATAAAAAGATCCCTGTGTTTCCCCTGCTTTGAAAGTCACATGTTCAGAAATCCTTCTGAGAAACTTAATAGTCTATAAGCACTGTAAAGAAGATTTTCCCTATCAAATTAAGCTATTTAAGATCCGTTATAAAATGCTCGAAATCTTTCCCTCATTACTCGGTCTTCAGTTCCGTTTGTGTGTGTGTCGTCGCTTCTACTGTACACAGACTTGCCTGCTTTCCTGTAGGCATGTCTATATGATATTCTAATTTAAATCCAAATTAATTTTCAAAGCTTTATCTTAATTTAGCCCATAGTAACTTCATTCTAAAATATTCTCTTATTTCCTGATCCGATTCCACGTTATCAGCTTAATTCATTCAAGAAATGCTTTGTAAAGTTCTTTAGTTCTCACTGTGAGAGTGAACGATAAACTGACGTAACGTTGCTGACTTAACAAATACTTTTTTAAAAGGGCCCCTGTGTTTCCCTTATGATGATGTGATCGACGCGTGTCAGAAATCCCGATGAGAATCTTAATAATATATCGGTAGTATAAACAATATTTTTCCTACCAAGATATGTTATATAAAGCGAGGGGAAATTAGTTTCTCGCTTTTTCCGTCACATGTGCTTGCCAGCGCTACTTGTAAATACACCTGCCTGTCTCCGAATTAAGAATAAAGAGAAATCAAAAATGAAGTCTTCCTCAATGTCTTCGAACCTGCCATCTGCTTTCAAAATTTTAAACCATTGCATATTATTAAGTCAACAAGGATGGCTTCCTGTGCATATTTATCAAATTAAGTAGAGAAATGGAATTGGATCAGAAAAAAAAGAATATTTTAGAATGAAGTTACTATGGGCTAAATTAAGGTAAAGTTTTAGAAATAGAATTATAAAGTAGTAGGATTTAAATTAGACGTTAGATTATCATTACATATATCTTGAAAACGCACATGTTACCACAGACTCTGGTGTAATATTTGTCTCTTTCCTAGATGTGAAGGAATGGCTCCACAACAACCACAAGCGTTGCGTGAAAGTGAAGATCGGTCCAGATGACTCCATCTCGACTCTCAACAGGAAAGGGGAGACCCTCCGCAAGGTGGACTTCCAAGCCTCGCCCGCCGTTGTCGTGGAGGTGACCGACGACGCCAACAGGAAACCCATGGTGCTGGTCCGATCGCCCAGGGACCACGACCTGGTAAGCCCACTGTGTCAGCCTAATTAAGAGTAGCGTAGACATTAAGTTCAAAGAAATTCCACCGATTCCTATGTCTGGAGGAAAATAGAAAACATTCTGTGAACTTTGGAATGACGTCCCTTATAAGAGTCGGGTTCATATTAGAAGTATGTAAAAATAGTCCTAAAATTTTAAATTGCATCAACGAACAATTTTTTGTGGTGGTATCTTAATAAGATAGAAACAGCCTCTGGACCTTGGTGATCACATTTGTCTTGTTGCATGCTACGCAGTTAGGAATCCTAAGGACACGAATTTGATCCTGACGGAATGCAATCGACTCATTGGTGACCACATTTCAATCCCTCTCCGCAATAGAAAACTTTCTTTTTTTTATTGTTTTCTAAAGGGGTTTGTTTCCATGTTTTGCTTTCCTTCTCACGTGTTCCTGTTCCTTTTAAAGTCAAACCCCTAAAACAAGATATTCGATTTTTCGCCTTCCGTATTTATTTATTTATTTTCAGCTAAACATCAATTATATTCCCCAATTATGGTAGGTTCTCTACTTTTCTATAAATTCATGAAACCTGAAGAGTCAAACTGCTTTATTTTGCACAACTTTTCTCTGAACTCTGCTTGATTTTGCAGGTGCTGCAGTTCCGTGGCGAGACGTCACGCAAAAAGTTCTTAAGTCGCCTGGAGTCGTTCCTGTCCAGTCGCAAGAAAACCCTCGACCTGCTTCCCGTCTACAGGGACAGTATGCTGGCCAACGCCGAAACCAAGGAGAAGAGACAGAAGAGGTTGGAACATTTCTTCAGAGAAGCTTATGCGCTGGTAAGTTTACTGTTCGTTTGTCGGCGTCCTGGCATATCGGTAGAACGCCTTCCCCATTATCCTGGGTTTGAGTCTCGGTTTGGGCATGGTCGTTCTTTCTCTGGGCCACGTCCTGGCATAGGAGTAATGTGTCTTCTCCATGATCCGGGCGTCGTGGGTTTGAGTCGCTGTTTGGGGATGGTTTTTCTTCATCTGGTCCATGTCCTGACAGGGGCAAAATATTTTCAGCAGTCGACCACAACAAATCCTGTCGATACTGCTACGTTCTGTGGTGGCGGGGTGGTCGGCTGTATGCAAGATGAAGAAGGAGTAAAGTGTTTTCTCCGTGATTTGGGTGTCCTGAATTCGAGTCCCGGTTTGGGCATGGTTGTTTTTCCTCTGCACCACGCCCTGGCATAAGGATAACGTGACTTCTCAGTAATTTGGGCGTCCCGATTCGGGCTTGATTCTTCTTTTGTCATCTATCTGTGAGGTGTGTGAATGTGTCCCCTTGTAAAAAGTGGTTGCGTAAGTGAATGTGCAGCATGAAGTAGCTAAGTCGTACTCTTGGCCTTAATTGGCGCTAATGAAAAAGCTGGAGGTGCTCATTTTCGTTTAAATTGCTGACAGATAACTGTCAGTGGACTTGTAATGTAACATGAGTAACAATAACAACTGCTTGTCTGTCTTTCAAAGAAGGTCTGAATGATTTCAAACGAACACTAAAGAGAAAAAATCATTTTTCATCATGCTCTAAAGTCTACATGTATAAGTATGGACTGATAAGACATAAACCTTAGTTCAATGTTTCAACTACCCGACATCTATTTTGCGAGACACTGTAGTGCATTGATTTTCCAAAAATACCAGAACAAAGCTTAAGTGATTTTAAATTTGATGGCACAGGAAATTATTACTGAATATGTCTTCACAAGGTCAAAGTTGACTATTATAATTATTGTTAGAGGTACTTCAGCCTGGCGTTCCCGACGGATTTAAGTGCACCAGACCCCCTTAAGGCCTCAGCAACGACAACGAAAGTGACGTCACTTGTGTGACGTCACTTCAAAGTTTCACATGATTGGTTGAATTTCGTTTGCTGTCGATATTTCCGTCACTATCGACTTCATTTTATAGCTGGTTAGAAAAAGTTTTCAATTATGAAACTTGTTTGACCAGTTCTGAGGGTAGAAACGGGAAATTACTGACGGAAAGTGCAGACGATATTTCGCCGTGTGATAAGGCCTTTACATGACGGTTCATAGGTAGATTCGAGTTTGAAACCTGAAATTCTCCTGTTCCAAAGCCAAGACCTTACCACCAGGCCACCACCGCGGCCTTTCTTCCGGCTGTAAGGAACTACGTTCTTTCATGTTTCGCTTTAAAAACCATTAAAAACGTTGTAAATTCATGCCTTGTTTCGTTTAACAATACTAAATAAAATGCCATTACCCACTAACTTTATTTTGAAGAAAAGTAAAATCTTATACCCTCCCTATGGACTAATATTAGGCTTAATAACATTTTGACAGTCTTTTTTTTTTTTTTTTTTTTTTTTCGTTTTTGTCCATCTCAATGAAAAACTTTTATCTTAAAATCTCTCATCTTCCCGAAGCTGTTTTTGTGTTTATAGTTGGTCTCTGTCTTAATCGGGCAATAATGAATGAACTGATTTTTTTCTTCTTTTTTTAATGCAAACTGTATTTAATTTTCCATTTGCAGACTTTTGGACTCCGGCCTGGCGAAAAGCGCCACCTGGAGGACGTCGGGAGCAGCGACGTCATCATGGTGATGCGCACTTCGCTGTCGAAGCAGGAATTCGCCGAGGCTCTGGGCATGCGGCCCGAATCGCTCTTCGTGAAGAACATGTTCAACTGCGTGGACAAGGACAAAGACGGAAGGATCAGTTTCCAGGAATTCTTGGACACCGTGGTCCTCTTCTCCAGGGGTGAGGCAGCTTTCTCCCGTCCGTCCAATAAAAATATCCCATTTAATTCACATTTTTAAAAAGCTTTTCTTGCTATATTTTTGTAATGCTTTCCTTTTAATTCGTTTATTAAATTAAAGAAGAAAATAAACTGAATATAAAAGGTTTCGATGCGTTTATAGTTTATATAGTATATTAGGTTGGGGAAAGAAATCCAGTATTTTTGCGTGAACTTCAAGATTTTATTCAATATATTTCGGATTGTCTTAGTTAGGTCAAACATGCACCGTTTTGTTCTAAAATTCGTAGGTTCCAAAGGTAGCTTCATAATGCCTCTCTCATACAAGTCTTAGTCCCTATTGACAAAAAAACTCTTGTAAACGACTTTCACATCTTCTTTTGTTGCCAATTCCTTCTCACTAAGAAAGTTTTGCAGTGCAAAAAAAGATGATAATCGCTTGCCGCCAGGTCCGAATTGTATGTTGGATGCATCAAAACTTTCCAAACCACGCTCTCGGAGTTTTTAGCGAGTCACTATAGACGTGGTCAAGAATTGTCTTGATGAAGCATAACACCTCTTCTGCTGACCAATTCTGGTCAATCGCTAGCTTGAAATGGTTCGGTTGTTGTCAGTAGAGGTCCGAAATCAGTGTTTGGTCGTACGAAAGCAACTCATAATATACGATGCCTTTCCAGTCTCACCAAATGCAAATGCACCGAAAAATTGACGAAATCAAAATTCTACGTAATTAGCTGTTACAGAATCGGGACCATAAATACCATTCACAATTTCTTCTCCCTGGCTTGCATTTTCACCTTTATCAAGGAAAAATTGTAAAATGTAAAGAACTTTCTCTCTTTTTAACTTCCATTATTAAAATCCTGAACTGAATGGGCAAAAAAAAAAAAAAAAAAAAAAAAACAGCATGAGGAGTTTTTAAGAGCAAAATGCCAACTCGAAAACGAGCATAAATGTGAAATTGTTTGATCAATACTTTTAGAGATATCAATCACTAAAGCCATCTACTGACAAAATAATGGATTTATTTTCCCCCAACATAATATTTGCTATCATGTGACGAATTTTATTTTTATACTAATATTCCAAGATAGAGTTATTCCAGAATTTGATGAAAATAAAAATATTCTGCATATGCTACACACCCATTTCATTCGTTAGCTTTCATTTTCATTTATAACTTTCGAAGATAGGCTTTCCGTTGTCACAAATCCTCAAAAACTCTGTAAGAATTTCGAATTTCAATGTTATTATTATGCACCAGATTTCATCTGCTGCTATATATATATATATATAAAGAGAGAGAGAGAGAGAGAGAGAGAAAAATAGCAAGAAATAAATTTTCCACTTCAGGCTCTAGAAAGCGTTCTATTGGTCTAAAATAAAATTAAAATAAATAAATAATAAAATTAAAATCAAAATATAATTATTACTCATATAATACGCTTGATATTCATTAAATATAATTTAATATCGAAATTCACCAAAGGTACGTATTTGCACATTTTGAAATTGTTAAACATCATTTGGGATACAGCATATGCTTATTAGTGTTATTTCAAGAAGGCAAATTCTACATGAACATTAATTACTTCTCGAGATTATTACGAAGAATGAAGCTCGCTATAACTTGGAGAAATAAATCAAATTTCAAAACGAAAAAAGCTGCAATAAAAAAATAATAGGAGGTATTTCCAAATGCTCTAACTATAATGGATCGCATGTAGCCCCATTAAAATTGTGCTCAGAGTTTCGCAGGATTAATTCTACTGTAATAAAGGAGAAAAAAAAAATGCTTCTTTTTATAGTTTAAAAAATCCTGAAACAGAAATTATTCAGAAAAGTTCAAAAGACAGGAACTAGTAAACAATTAACCAATTTTAATATACAAAAAATAAATGATCGAATTCTATCTTTGCGAGCATCTAAGAAGCTAAATATTTAAAAAAAAAATAATTACTTTTCAAAAATGCATTTTTATTAGGGTTGCAAATGGTTGGTAGGTAGCGAAAGCTAGCGAGTTCTATCCTCGTCTCGGCCAAAAGGCCACCGTGTTGGCTGATGGCAGTTGGGGAACCTTTAAAAGGTCGTGATTGAAAAGTTCTCCAAGTTCCCATCACAAATGATACCTCTGAGGGTACTGAGTCGGTCTCTGATTGGGATTTCAATTCTGACTGGCGAAGGGAGGAATGAGTTCGACCGCCCCCTCAAAAGGGTTGTGTCGTGTGTGTTCGAGCAAAGTCGTCCTTTCACCTGAACACTGCTCGTTCACAACGAAAGGCGCACACTTCTGCCTTCATTCGAAAGAGATACTTCTCATTCGGGCTTGGTATAACCAAGAGGCATTAGACCCACCACCCCACACCACCATAGAACACAATGATGAATGAAATGAACCAAAATTTAAGAAAAAATTTGAGTTGCAAAGAAGAGATGGGTAAAAATATACGTTATGTATTTTTTTCCATAAATGCAAAACTTAATTTTTCTAAAGACACTAACAAATGAAAAAAGTATTCCACCCACAATAAAACTTTGGGTTCGTTTCCCTGTCCATATCATCTAAAACACACGCTGAAATTTTTATGTCAATACCTCGATTAGTCTTTGAGATATCCTGTTAACAGTGAAGAATTTTTATGAACATTAAAATTTTGGGGAAAGATAAATTGTAGCTGAAAAATATGTGCAGCTGGATGAGAGGTCAGGTCTTGCTTTTCCCGGAAAAGATGAACCGTTTTAGAAAGAGGAAAGCCTGAACTACCAGAAATAACAATAAAAAAACTTCGTCAATGTGATCGATAACCAGTGTTTTTAAAGTAGTCTGACACAATTCTATCATCAATGTGATGGTCGAGTAAAAAGCCTTCTTCTTCCTCCCCTCTCGCAGGCAAGACGGAGGACAAGCTTCGCATCGTGTTCGACATGTGCGATGACGACGGCAACGGCGTGATCGACAAGCGCGAGCTGACCCAGATGCTGCGCTCCCTGGTGGACATCGCCAAGACGGACTCGATGGACGAGGGGCAGGTCATGGACCTCATCCAGGGCATGTTCCGCGCCTCGGGCCTGCAGAACAAGGAGGAGCTCGGCTACGAGGACTTCAAGCTCATGATGAGCGAGTACAAGGGGGACTTCATCGCCATCGGACTAGACTGCAAAGGTGAGTCATTGCTGCCCCGAATGAGTGCACAGATACGGACATATGATATAGCGATAGTATATAGATACAGATATATAGCCCATAATATATAAATACTGACATATAGATCATAATATATAGATAGATAGAGTAGGTAGATACAGATGTATAGCCTATAATATATATTTAGATATACTATATAGGTACAGATATGTGGCTCGTAATATGTAGATACAGATAATATATAACAGTATATAGATAAAAATTTTACTGGTGAATTTTTGTTTCCTTTTTTATAATAAACAATGTTCAAGAACTTCTGATAATATCGTTTAAAAACGCCCGACAATTATGCACCAACCTAATATAAAAGCTCTGAATGCCGGTATCCTGGCTTATTGGTCGCGTATCTTCCCAGTGAGCTGAGAGTCCCGGGCTCTAGTCCCGGCATGGTTGTTCTTATGTGTTCTATCTGCGTGTGAATGTGTCCCTCCCTGTAAAAAGGGGGTTTTGCCAACGAGTGTGAAGCATGAAATAGTTGAGTCGTACTCCTGGTCTTAGTTGGCACTATTGAAAAAACAAGGGAAACTAACTTAGCCTAAAATACTATGGGTCGGCGGGCTTGTAAAGTGTCACAGGCAACAACAACAATAAGCTCTCCGTGCTTTTTTTTTCTACTTCCCACCTCCATAAGCCATGGATTTAACCCAAAACTTTTTGATCTAATAAAGGAGCATTGCCTTTAGACACAGGAGGACAATAAACGATGTCCTTTAAACAGCTCATCGCCCGCTTCCTTACACAGAGCAGTACCCCTCCCTGGAGGCATCGTAATTGAGGATGAGATGCTTCCGGAATAGTGGTTGGATCTCGCCAACCTGGTGAGTACAGTGATAGGTGGGAGCACTAGCCCTCCCATCTATGACGAGACGTACTCCCTCCTGGGAGGTTTGTACTGTGGCCGGTGATGGCCATTAGGACTTCACCACAATTCCCACCAGTGTTGCTGTAGCGGCGGCCAGGTCATTCAGTCTTGAGAGGTGTCTTAGTGGCGGATCGGAGGTCAGTGATTTTACTTACCCATATGTTTGTCCGAAGAGAATGCTTTATTTAATTTTAATTTGCTGAAAGAGGATTCAACATTTATTGCATTTCTAACCGACAATGTAAAGGATTGAAAAAAAAATATTGCATTAGATAGAGACAAAAGTAGACAGCTGATGATTTGCAAGTGATATGACTTACACAGAGCAGTGCATGTGCATGTCGTATGTTTATTTTACTTTCGTGTCCTGAGTTGAATGCTGCTTGTATTCAGTAAATAATGACAATCAGTTGACGGTCAAGATGTCATCGGGACCTTTTTATATTGCAAACGAGAGTTTGAAGGGAACTTCCGACTGATTTCAGTGAAAATGTTGCAGAAAAATTCATTTTGAAATTTCTTTTCCTTTGTCTTCTAGGAGCGAAGCAGAATTTCTTGGATACATCGACGAATATTGCGAGGTGAGTGTTTCTTCTTTTATAGCTTCACCTCCAAATCCAGCGGAAGCCGCCAATTCTAATCCTTTCAAATGTTTTATAACATTTGAAATGATTAGAGTTGGCGCATTTTGGAGCTTTGTTCAACATAAATCGATGTATCAATAAATTAAAGTAGAGAACAGAAATTCAATGGGAAAGTATTTATTTTTCCTTTATATGTTATGCTTTACTCATGGATATGGCATTGTTGATTTTATTATGTGAAATAAGAGATGAATGCCACATTTTGCGTTGAATGTTTCACACACAAACTCCTTGATTATTTACATTAAAAAAAACGAAAATTATTATTTAACATAGTCTGGTATATATTTTTTTTGAAAATAACGTTATAAAAATAATTTCAATACCTTTCAATGATGAAGTATTGGCCATTTAATTAATTACTGTGAATGATTGTTTAATTATTTGCAAATAATATTTTCATTCTGCTGGAATAAAGACAAAATACCTTTAATTTATATATTTTTTAAAAGAGATATTTAATAAAATGCCTGTAGGTTTTCCTTATGTTTCGTAATGTTTGAGTGCAAAGTTACATTCAATAGCTTGGGATTTTATTGCGCAGATACTAATTATAGATTTTAATTTTTTTTCTTCCTTTATCCATATTATTTTGATTCTGTCATAATTCTGTTTCTTTTAATTGATGCTTATAAAATAATAATTTTTTTGAAAAATGCTTTCTTTTCAAGTATTGTAATGCTCGTTAAGAAAAAAACTTTTAACGCCGGCTTCTTGGCATAGTGTTAGCGCATCTTCCCCGTGATCTGGCTGGTTCGAGCATGGTTGTTCTTCTTCTATCTGTGAGTAGTGTCAGCATGCCCCCTCCCCCTGTAAAAAAGGGTTTTGCAAGCGAATGTGAAGCATGAAATAGCTAAATCGTACTCTTGGCCCTAGATGGCGCTATTAAAACAAGAGACGCTCCCTATCGGTTTAAATCGCTGTCTTCGTCACAGCGGGCTTGTTCAATGGCAAATGCCATGTGAAACAACAATTTGACCTTTATAATCATGACTGAAAAACATCAAACGGTATTTTATTGTGTTTATTTAACTTAAATTCATCGGACTAAAAGTTACTTCTTCATCTTTAATTGCTATCACGAATGAATATTTATTATTAATTATAAACAAGAGACGTAAAAATGTCGGCTTAAATTCGCTAACTGGGTCGAGTAGGCCATCAGAAACAACAGCATGATTTTTAATAACTCTCTCTGTGTTGCAGGATGACCAGCTTCCAGATCAGCCGTCCGGCCGAGGACCCTCCCGGATGGCTGTGCGGCAAGTTCAACCAGCTGGCCACTTTCCTGGAGGAGTACAGGCAGCACATTTTCTACCTCTTCGTCTTCTACGTCGTCACCGGGGTGCTCTTCCTCGAGAGATTCGTCTGTGAGTTCCCCTCAAACTTGAAATCACGAATAGAGTTTGAGAGTGGAGATTTCGATTCACCTTTTGAAACATGAGCATGCGACTTTTTATGAATCATATTCTGATGATGATTAGGAGTGTGCCGAAAATGGCATTACACCGGTGAAGAGCTTACAATTACAATGAAAAAATAGAATTTAAATAGCTATCAAAAGACTCGCTATTGAAACATAACTTTCCTATACATATGTACAAGATGCAAAAGAAGCTAAAGGCAGCCCCAAGAAAAACATTGAAATAAAATAAAAGCATAGAGAGAAAGATTAAGATAAATTAAAGCATGGAGGGAAAGACAAATAAAATAATAAGAGAATGGGAAAATAAGATATAAAATAAAATAAAAATGAATGAATGAATAAATAAAATATAAGTAAATAAATGAATAAATAAAATATAAGTAAATAAATGAATTCATAAAATAAGTATAAATAAACATGAACAATAGAGAATATACATTGGATCAGCCTAAGTGAGAGTCCATTATCCGGAACCAAAAGCGAGATAAAGAGTCCTTTTTGTCATTTTTCATACAGAATAGTGTCCACTTTTAGCAGTGCTTATCATATGAACCATCTGTTTGCATATACCAGTAAACTCCATCAACTCAAACCCGTTCCTAAAGCAGGGGTTGGCTACCTGCGGTTTTTTTTATATGTAAAGTGACGGAGAAGCAGTTCCATATGTAAAATTAATAATTTATTGTCAAAACTTTAAAAAAAAAGAAAGAAATATTTCTGTGTTTAATCTCTCAACAGCTTCTATTAACATTATGGTTGATTACAAATCGCTAAGCTTAACATGACAGTAATGAGATAAGTTTCAACAATAGTTTTATTCTTAGAGATGAAAAACCATAATCATGTTAGCAATATAAGTGAAAACGAAGCTAATTATGGAAACTTAATTTAAAACTATCTCGGACTCGAACAAGAC
>JAPMOQ010049553.1:454077-477900 GCA_026543055.1 Argiope trifasciata
TTAATTTAAAACTATCTCGGACTCGAACAAGACCAAAATTTAAATTTTAAATTTTAAATTACGGTTTTTAGTGCATCGTCAATTATAATACAAAATACCATAAATACAATAAAACTATTTGAAAATGTAACATGTTTTGAGAAATAGGTAAATGTGTAGTAAATTTTAATGAAATGTAACCAAAACGGTGAACACTCTACACAAAATGGCAATGCAGCCATCTTATTTTTCTTTGCACACAAGTTATAGAATATATTAATGAAAGAAATCAATCAAAATTGAAGAAAATTATTGAGATACAAAGAAGTAATGGGTAAAAACACAGTTTTTTTAATGCATTTTTTCAGTAAATTTGCTACTTAGTTTTCTCAAATCACGTATAAATGGAAAAGCATTACACCAACAATAAAACTTTCGGTTCATTTCATTGTCCCTACTATCTCAAACACGCGTTGAAATTTCTGTCAGTTTTTGAGATATCCTGTTAACAGCGGAGAATTTATATGAACATTAAAGTTTTGAGAAAATTGAAGACAAATGTTGGCTGAAAAATTTCTTTTGCTTGAAATTCCCTTGGATTGCAGGTCATGCCTTCCTTTTGCTAGAAAGCATAAACTGTTTTGGAAAGTTTGAACTGCAAGTAATAATAATAATTAAAAACATTCATGTGGTCTATCACCAGTGTTTTGAACGTAATACCTTAATAAAAAAACATTCAAAAGGCTGCAAAAATTCATTTTCATTGTGGTAGATGCCAATGAATTAAGTGAACTAAATCTAAAACTGCAAAGAAAATGCAACCTAGCCCTCGCCTTGCTTGAAAAAGTAATTTGTTTCGGAAAAAAACTTCTCTTTGTTGATGACATTGGGAGAGGTAAATGACTTCATTTTAAAAATCTGAAGCAATATCACGATGATACCAACACAACTATTAAACCGAATTATTTCAGCACAACTTGAAAAGAACATGAAGGATCGATTCACTGAGGTATTCGAGCAAACCAAAACAAACAAAAGGGCTCTCGCGTGCATAGTAAATTCTCTCTATGCAAATACAAAAGATATCAACATGAGTCATTTGGAATGGATGCTAGATCGCTTCAAATGCAATAGTTAGATTTGAAAATCAAAGGCTTAAAGTTCACAGAACTCAAAAGTTGGAGGAGATTTGATGCCTGTGCATCAAACCACTAGACACATATGCATCAAATGAATGTCTCTTTTTGAAAATTATCTCATTCTAACAGTTTAGGTTGCAGTGACATTTTTCTAAGTCTCTCGTTTCTTCCAGTCTACTCGTACTTCGCGGAACACACGGACTTGCGGCACGTGATGGGGCTGGGAATCGCCGTGACCCGGGGCTCGGCGGCCGCCCTCTCCTTCTGCTACTCCCTGCTTCTGCTCACCATGTGCCGCAACCTGATCACCAAACTGCGGGAGCTGCCCCTGCACCAGTACATCCCCCTCGACTCCCACGTCCAGTTCCACAAGGTGGTCGCCCTCACGGGGCTCTTCTTCTCCTGTAAGTCCTCGTACCCCTTCCTCGTTTTTGACAAGGGATGAATAAACAATTGCTTTTTAATAATAATTTAAATAATACAATAAATTATTTATTAACATAAAGTAGTATAGCTATTATAATATAGTAATAAGTAATACTATAGCTATAATATAGTTTATTATAGTATGCTATATATATTATAGTATACTAGATAGTATAATAGAAAGTTATATATATATAGCCGTTATATTATTATAATAAATTGCTATATTTTACTATTATTTATTAGTATAGCAAATACAATAATATTTAACTATTAAAGAAATGTAATTAAATACCGACTCAAAAATATTAATATGCTAGCTGTTACTCGCGACTCTGTTCACGGGGAAGTTTTGATGTATATGTGAAAACGAGGCATTTAAAACTATGAGCACATATGATTAGTATCTAACATAAATGCAATTTAATAACAAAAACACACGAGTAACGTAAAAACAACTTATTTGTATTGTATACCCAAAATAAAACAAAACTGCAAATGGAGTCCAGTCAGATCCATTTTATTGATGGATCGAAATGGAGATAACTACAGCAGTATTACAAGCATAATTTGTAAACATTTAATTTAAGTGAAAACGTAGTTGTCAAGAATGACGCGCGAACTTTCAACGTCAGTTGGCACAACGCACGTGTTTGACTTTCCTAACCCAGTTGGGGTGACGCAGTGCAGATTAGAAATTCGCTTCTGTTTCCACGTTTTTGCCAAAGGAAAAAAAAAGACAATTGTTGTTTTTAAAATAATTATTTAATTATTTACAGTTTGCTAATTTATTCTGGTTTAAGATTTTTTGGCTCATGGGCCATAGATTTGACCGTGCTGCACCAGACCAGGTAGAGTTATTTCAAGTTAAAAATTTGAAATTATTTGATACAATTTGAAATAAAAATTTAAAGAAGATAACTTCAAAAAGATAATAGACTAAATGTGTGAATCGAAACCAATTGATTTTAAAAAGGTAAGAGGTTTTCACCTGGCATTTTTCCAAGTAGAGTAAATGAATCAATATTATTAGATTTATAAAAAATGTAAACGCTCTGTATCAAAACTTGGGCATTCAGAAAGCACACGCTGGATGGACAATTCCATCAAAAGGGGAATGGAGAGAAGAAATAAAACTGTAATGGTTTGACAGATGGTTTACTTCCAAAAAAGGAAGAGTCACTTTCGACTTTATTTCTAATCTGGAAATATAAATAAGAAGATACCATCCACTAATAATCCAAATAATATCTGAACCTGGGAGATTCCCTGCATATTTCCAAAGATTTGGAAAAACACAGGAAAAAAAATGCATTTGTGGAGAAATGGGTACGGTTGACCACTATTGAATGGAATGTATGGATGTCTCAGAGTGAAGGTACCGGGTCATCTCAAAATCCTGAGGGATATGATGTCAAAGATTGACAGTTTTCTTCCAATTGTTTGAGAATGTGCAGGTGGGGAGAGAGACAGCTATTTACTACCCCGAAAGGAGTGTTAGTTTGACTGATCGGTCCATGAAAGGTTGGACCATACTTATTCAACGTCCACAACAAACCCTGTCGATACTGCTACGTTCAGTGGTGGCGGGGTGGTAGGCTGTATACAAGAAGTGCAATTGCACCAAGAATACATTGGAGCTTGTTCTCCTAACAGTAAGGGACGATGCGTGTATCGAGTATGATCCACTCTCAACCTGATGAGAACTGTATCTGTTTTTCTATTAATTTCTGAAGGCCAAAGTTCGATAGTAGGTTTAACTCCATGAAGCTTGTTTCCGTCTTCAATGCCCCATTCTCTTTGCCATTTACTTAAAAGAAATATTTTTTAATGCCTTTTCAAGTCTGTTACAGGTGTAGAAGTACTTTATGTGGCTGTCGCCAATTTGGCAGCTTTGTCTGCTCTTTCGGTGCCCGCAATTCTAACATGGGTTGGTATCCAGTGTAATAAAACATTAAAATCTCGAAATGCCAGTTATATTATTGCTAATTTTTTCTCATTTTCATACGACTAGATTTTACTCACCAACTAAATACATGCAATGAAAATTTCATTAAAATAAATCTGGTAATGAGGCTGTGGTGGCCTGGTGGTGAGGTCATGGCTTTGGAACCGGAGGGTTTCAGGTTCGAGACTCGATTCCACAGAAGAACCGTCATGTAAGGAGGTTTATTACACCTTAAATCTTTCCCGGTTGGGACATGGTTGTTCTTCTGTGCTCTATTTGTGAGTTCTGTGAAAAGGGATTGTGCTAGTGAATGTAAAGCATGAATTAGCTAAGTCGTAATCTTGGCCCTAGTTTGCGTTTCTGCAAAAACAAGAGACGCTCATTTCGGCTTCGATCGCTGACAGCTCCTATCAGCGGGCTTGTAAAGTGCCATAAGTCACAACAACAACAACTTAAAAATGAAACTTGGTGGATCGATAAAATTAAGCACCTTGTACTATTTATTTGTATGAACTCTTTGTTACAATGCTTAAACGCTTATGATTTTACCACAGGGCTGCGGTAGTATGGTGGTAAGGTTTCCCCTTCGGAACGGGAGGGTTGCTGGTTCGAGACCCAATGTCACTGAAAAACCGTCATGTAAGAGGGTCTCTTGCACGTTAAATCTGTCTGGCCAAATGTCCCCCCGCTGGTGTGGCCTGGCATGGTGTGGAAAGGGGGTGCCAGCTCAGGTGTTGCCTTCGTAATCTGACCACGGTTCAAAATGACGAGGTTCATTCTGAAATAGCCGGAATGTTGCTTCAAAATCGGGACGTTAATTTAACTAAAATAACTAAAACTAAATCTGAAAACGTACAATTAAATTCGGTTTACATTGATACACATTATCGTGTCCCCAGCCTATAAGAGATTAAATTTGAAAACTCTAACACACATAGGAAAAAAGTTCCACTCACAGAATTAGAATTTTACCGGTCTTCTGCATTGCCACAGAATTTTTCATTATGTTAACCGCCCTTTTTTTATATCATAACTGAATACTGACAACAGGTGTTGAGTTTTTCACCTGAGTGACAGACAATACATTGAACATTTAAGAGCCTGTTCGGTTGGTGATAGGTAGGTCCAAACTCGCGATCTTATGGCTCGTAGCCAAATAGCATGACCACAAGACTAAAAGTAACCACTCAGTCTTGAGGATTTTATCTGGCTTATAAAGCTTCCACTATAAACCATATAGATAAGCAAGAGTATCACCCTGCTGTTTAAAATGTTTACAAGGTGCTTCTCATTTTGTTACAAGAAATTTCTTCCCTTCTGAAATAAATGGCAATTTAATATTTCCCTTTCATTTTTAAATTCCCGCAGAATTTATATTCTTTGACCAACGAATAACAGCTAGAGACAAGTTGACATTTCCTAGATGTATTTAGTTTCATCAACAGTAGTTTTAAATTTTAGGTGAGCTACATTAAAATTTTTGGAAATATTCTTTGTAACCGTAGCTGTTTACCTCGGCCCTCTATCGGCCGTTGCCATAAACAATCAATCCATGTCTTGGAAGCGAGTGAAAAGCATGATGTAGTCCCCGAATATTATTTTAATGCATATATGTTGAATGTTATCGTCCTAAATATTTTTGTCGCCGTGTAAATCATGTCCTTCAATGATATTCAGTGTGTTTTAACTTAATTGGTATGATTTATTGATTTTTAATAGTCTACCCTGACAGAATTAAAACCTTGGCGGCCTTTCGGTCACACCTTAAAAAATAAAGGACTAATCTGAGAAAAATGGACATTAATTAGATTGAGATTTGGCAAACAATTTTAAGTGGAATTCTTCGTTTGTGTATTTCTTTAAAAATTTAAAAACTGTGTACTTTGAGTCGCATTCTTATTTTTAAAGTTTTCGTTGCTTTTAACCTAACCATGACATGCATAAATATAAATGGGCATTTTTTCAAATTCGATTGAACTTCGCTGAAAACAGTTGGTTGAAATATTTTCTTTTTGTTATGCTTCCAAGGGTTTATTTATTTATTTTTCTTTCTTTCTTTCTTTCTTTTTTTTTTTTTTTTTTTGAAAAATATTTTTTATGTTTCAGTGCATCTATTAAAAAACCTGACAAAAATTCATTACTACGTATAATCAACACGGAGCATAAAACTCAACAAACTTTATTCTTCGAAATCAAATCTTACACTACTCATTTTTCCTTTTTCCAAAAAAAAAAAAAAACCATCTGATCACATGATACGCGCAACTGCCATTACATTTCCGGCTTATTGGCACGTGTGTAAAAAGAAAATAAAGATAAACATTTTCAGTACTTCGTTTTCAACATCCTCCCACCTTTTGATTATGAAGCATAATCAAAACTATTTTTAGTTTGTAAATACAATCTACAAGTTTAGTCTCTCTGGAACCTTCAGTGTTCTTCCATACTTACTAAATTTCGGTGTGGGTTCGAGGATGGTGGTGTCCTTGAACTGCTTGGATTGTTCGGAATGATCCATTGACTCTAGGCTCTTCAAATATTGAGCACCATCTGAGGTAGCGATCTCCAATGGGTATATCGGTTGTATAGGGCGAAGCAGCTCATTAGTCGATGTCTGTACTCTGACAAGACGAACTTCTCCATCTGTCCCAGGAATCAGCTGTGAAATGCGTCCCAATGGCCAGTCTAGAAGTTTTTTGTTATCGGCTCCCACCAAAACTAAGTCCCCGATTGCAACTTTAATTTTTGACTGTCTTTTCTGTACTCGCTGTATAAGAGTACCTAAATACTCTGATCTAAACCTCTCCCTTAGATGTTTAATTAAGGTCTGTCGGTATTTTATTCTTTTCGTAAGGGATTTGCTATCCACTGCATCAGTATCTAGTAATTTGTGTTCTTGAATGTCTTGCAAGAACATAGACGGTGATATTGGTTTTACAGCTTCACTTTCAGTAACGTAAGTAAGCGGTCTTGCATTTATGACGCTTTCACAATCAGCTAAGACAGTTAACATTTCTTCATAACTCAAGCTAGCTCTTCCTAGAACTCTTCTTAGTAGATCTTTCAAAATTCTTATGAGGCGCTCCCACCAACCACCCCACCATGCAGCAGTTGGCGGGTTGAACTTCCATTCGATAGCGCTTACAGCTCCTTGTTTTTTAATCTGCTTCCAATCCAATTGACTTAGGGCGTTGGCTGCTCCTCCAAAATTTGTACCGTTATCACAATAGACAGTTGAACATCTTCCTCTACGCGAAACAAATCTTCGAAACGCCATTAAGAATGCCTCTGTGGTAGCGGCAGTAACAAGCTCAAAATGTACTCCTCGATATACGGCGCAAGTAAATATTAGCACCCAGCTCTTCTTGTTTTCTTTGAGAAAGAGTGGACCAGCCATATCGATCCCGGTAATCTGAAAAACCGCTGCATCTTTTACTCGGTCTTCTGGAAGTGGAGGGGCAATCGATTCCAGATTTCTAGAGCTAAACCTCTTACAGGTAATGCAATTTGTCAAGACATGTTTCACAGTTCTTCTTCCATGTAAAATCCAATACTTTTCTCTTAAAATATTCAAAAGTATCTGTACCCCTGCATGACAATTTTTTATATGCGTGTAAACTATTAATCTTTTAATCACTTCATGGTTTGAAGGTAATATAGCAAGTTTCAAAAATGTATCATTATCTTTCCTGTAGGCAATTTTGGTCTTTAATCGTAAGATGCCTTTTTCGTCTCTAAATGTTTGCAGAGTTTTAAGTCGATCATCATTCTCAGAAGAAAAATACTCATTTTGAATCAATCTTATTAGCTTCTCTTCAGCTTCCTGGTATTCTGATGCACCCAATTCTCCGTATCTTTTTTCCTTTGGTCTCGCACAGTTGTGTTTAAATCGGAGAACCCATGCTATAAGTCTAACAATGCTTTCATATCTGCTAAATTTATGGTAGTACCAATCATTATTTTGGCAGATTTCACTATTTGTTAATGTGTATGAGGTTTTCGACTTCTCCTTTTCAGTAACATCTTCATCGTAAGAATTATTAACTAAATCTGTAAGACGTTTGTATTCAATTCGATCTTTCATCCATTTAGGACCTTCCCACCATCTTGACGACAGGAATTGTTTTGCTTTAGCACCACGTGATGGCAAATTTGCCGGATTCTTTTCACCAGGCACATGTCTCCAAGACGTGGGATCACTTAGCTTTCTGATCTCGTTTACTCGATTGCGTACAAATACCGACCAGTTATCGTCTCTCTGTATCCACGCCAACACAGTAGTCGAATCATTCCAATAATATCTCTTGAGATTTTCCCATTGTAGAGCTTTTATGACAGAATTTGACAAACGGGTTCCAATAACAGCAGCTAAAAGTTCCATTCTTGGAATCGTGGTTCCTTTCAATGAAGAAACTCTAGATTTAGACGTCAGAAAAAACACTTCGGTTCGATCCTCTTCTTCAATTCTCAGAAATACCACAGCTGCATATGCATCTTGACTACTATCAACGAAAGTATGCAAGGTACAATTACTGACATTTTCTTTAGTTATTTGAACATATCTTGGCACTTCAAGATCTTTCAAGCATGTTAGCTCGTGAAACCATCCTAAAAACTCCTCTCGTAACTCGCATTTAATGTCTTCATCCCAGCTTATTCCCTTTTTCCACGCTTTCTGTAGCATTAATTTCGGACAGAGCATCACTGGGGAGATGAAACCAAATGGATCAAACATCTGTGAACAATAGATAACATGTTACGTTTAGTAACCTTTTCAGTTTCTACATCATTCATCCGACTCAAATCAATTTTTAAAGTGTCCGAGTCTTTATTCCATAATAAACCCAGAACGTGTGTTTCTACTTTCTCCTTAATTTGACACTGACCAGAATACTCCCATTCTCGAAGTTCAAATCTTCCTTTGGACATAAGAGTTGTTGATTCTTGTATAAATTTTTTCAGTTCTTCTTTGTTATCAACACTGGTAACAACATTATCAACGTAAAAACTTCGAGCCAACTTTTCCCTGAATTTAACGTCATATTCGTCACTTCTTCTAATGTGATAGTCAATCACTGAGGCTAACAGGAAAGGGCTACATGTTAAACCAAAAACTACTCTGGTATGTCGAAAATACTTCAATTTATTTTCCTTTTCGTTCTCCCACCGTAAAAAACGAAGAAAATCCCTGTCTTCTTCATGAATGCTTATTTGGCAGAAAGCTCTTCTAACGTCTCCAATAACACCAAATTTTCCCTCTCTAAAACGTAACAGGTCAGGCAACAACTCAATCAAATTAGGTCCACATTCCAAACATTGGTTAAGAGACGGGTGGTTAGGGAGTCGTGATGACCCGTCATATACTGGTCGGATTGGAGTAGTAGCACTACTCGGTTTCAGCACAGGTCGATGAGGCAGATAATTCCCGTAACCATTTATTTAAGTTAGTGGAACTTCTTCTATGATACCCTCTGTGAGCCAACTTGCAAAAATTTCTTCGTATTTAAGATACAAATTCTTGCTCTTAAGTTTCGAGGTAGTGTATTCCAGTCGTCTCTGAGCTAAGTGAAAATTATCAGGTAAAGGTGATTTGTCATCAGCCCAAGGTAAACAAACTTCATAACGCCCGTCGCAATTAATTTTCACTGTCTCTAAAAAATGTTCTTTTGTTGGAAGATCAATTTCTTGCTTGGAATTCTTTTCAATCGGATCATCGATTCCAATCAAGTCTAATCGCCATAAATTAGATAAATCAAGCTCATTCACAAACATGGACGTTGCAGTCATCGCCAAATCTGAGCTTTCTTTTGGGGTTTCTTCTTTGGGTACTTTTCCCATTAATGTCCATCCTAAATGGGTTTCAACTGCTACAAGACCAGATTTCAACATTCTTCTTTTCCCAGTTAACATTTCCCCCATGATATCGGCTCCGATAAGTATATCAATAGCAGCAGTGCTATCATTTACGTCAGATAAAATAATATTATGTTCTTCCAGTTCTCTTATCCAAGATCCGTTACAAACTGGCTGAACATCTTCACAAATTTTGTCTTGATCCAATGCATCGAACTTACAAGAGAACTTTTCATCCAAATCCCTTAACCATATTTTGTAGCAGTCATGTGTAATCTGTTTGCTGGAAACACCTCCAAAAAGGGAATGTACTAATTTTTCTTGTCGAAGAGAAGGATAGCCCATTTCTCGTACAACCTTTTTTAAAACGTAAGATCTATGTGATGCCGAATCCAAAAGTAATCTGACGCTTTTCTTTTTATCTCCAGAAACCAGCACGGCCTTTAAAGTCTGTAGAAATACTCTAGTACTACGTTTATTTAAGTTGGACATGCTGACGTTATTTTCAACTTGTGATTTTACTTCATTTTTCTCGGAAGCCTTTTGTGTATCCATCTTATCGCACATCATATCACATGCTTTTTAGAACAAACAAAACATCTTAAAGCAGCTCGGCAATTTTTGACTGCGTGCGTGCTACCCAGACAAGCAAAACAGCAGCGTTTTTCTTTAACAATATTTTTCCTTTCTTCTAAACTCATTTTTTGAGCTAAAAAACATTCAGAGCTCTTATGTTTACCATCACAAAATATACATTTCAATACAGCTGTAGTTGATGCTGTCATCAACAAATTTGCAGCAGTAGGAATGCTGTTATAAAATAACGGATTTTTCTGCCCTTGCTTCTTTTTAAAACCTTGTGTACACTTAGGTTCGTTTAATCCAAAACCCGACATCGCCAAGTTTATTCGCTCTTCGCCTTCAACTTCCGCTTTTATGAATTGCATTAGATTGTTTAGCCTTTCCTTGGCATCAACAGAAGCAGAAGATGTAGGATGACGATTCCAAGCTTTTAGGAAATCTTCGCTAAAGCAGGATTCTACCATTGGGTATAATATAGAAGCACATTTATCACTTGTGACTCCTAAAGTCTCTAAAGCTCTCAAATGTGATTCCAGTTTATCATATAAAGATGTCATAGAAAACTTCTCATTTTTATGAACCGAAATTACTAGTTTCAGAAGTTCCCTGACGTACACTTCTACTAATAAATCATTTCTACCGAAGCGAGCTTTTAAGCTTTCCACTGCTTTGGCATAATTGGCACTCGTTGGCGGAAAACTTTCCACAATCTCCCGAGCACGAGATCCAGCAACAGTGGCTTGAATTAAATACTGAAATTTGTTTTCGGAAGCTATGTCGCCATCTTTATGAATGTGCTCAAACTGACTCCAAAATGGCAACCAGTCTTTAATACTTCCAGAAAATTTTCGAAACTCTAACTTTGGTAGATGAAATTTGCTCTTAGCGTTATTTTCAGATAGCGGTAAACTTTCACTTACCTCTACTACGTTAGACTGAGCCTGGATTCTTGCCATCTCCAGTTCATACTGTCTCTGTCTTTCCTTTTCTTCCAGCTCATACTGTCTTTCCTTTTCTTCCAGCTCATACTGTCTTTCCTTTTCTTTCAGCTGATACTGTCTTACTTTTTCTTCCTCTCTCTGTTTTCGATCACCAACAGCCGTATTCAAAACAGACGCTACGAAGTCCGGATCCTTTTTGTACTCATCGCTGTTGAGAATTAAATTCTTTAACCCTATAAAATAGTAACTTTCTCTGGTATTACTTCACCTAGTTCTTCTGCAACCAGTAAGAGATCTTCTTTTTTGAAACCTTTAACTGTAGCAAACATTGTAATTAAATAAAATGTCCTGTCGCGGACGCCAAAAAATAATAAAAAAACCTGACAAAAATTCATTACTACGTATAATCAACACGGAGCATAAAACTCAACAAACTTTATTCTTCGAAATCAAATCTTACACTACTCATTTTTCCTTTTTCCAAAAAAAAAAAAAAACCATCTGATCACATGATACGCGCAACTGCCATTACATTTCCGGCTTATTGGCACGTGTGTAAAAAGAAAATAAAGATAAACATTTTCAGTACTTCGTTTTTAACAGCATCAATAAAGGTACATTCATTTTATCTGGTTTTTTTTCTTCATATCAATGTTTATATTTCTAAACCTATTGTTATAAACATCGTAGAATATAATTCTTTTTTTTTTCTCACATTTTTTTTTCCTTATGCGCCTCGCAAATGGGATTAAAGCAGAATAAAAATCAATTGATTAGGCTATATTTAATCTCTGAAAAATGTTTAAATAATGTTTTTTTACGGTATAAACAAAATTTCTCTCAACTCATAGAATTTGTCTCTTCCAGTGGTCCACACCGTCGGCCACTGCATCAACTTCTACCATGTGTCCACTCAACCTGTTGACAACTTGAGGTGTCTCACGAAGGAGGTGCATTTCGAGTGAGTTTTTTTCAGTTCTTCTTGTATTAAGATACGGAAATACAGATAATTATGGATAAAGTATCTGTATTTCCTAACTGCATTGCGTTGAAAAATATTTTTTGCAGCTGTTGTATTATCACAAGACAAATACATAGATATATTCGCTTTTCCTTTTATTATCAGCAAAGATTCATTAACAATTTTATTTTACATCTGCTATCAAATACGCTTTTATATCTTTATCCTTTTTGTGCTGGAGTTCAGCATCGATCATTCTAAATATAAATATAAACAGAACTTGTTAAAAGGCTTTCGGTTTTCCTTACCGAAAGTTTCATCTGGTTCAAGAGAAGTTTTCTCCCTATAATTTTTTTAAAGCCAGCGTACTTTTTTTGCCCTGCAGGCACGAGGCTTCTTTTAAATGTGATGGATGGCATTTGAGAGCCTTCTTAATATTCGGCATTCATCTTCAGTACCTCATTAAACCCTCGAAAACAGATTCGACATGCTTTCGTTTTTTGTTTAACCTCTTTTAAACAACTGTACGGGCGACATTTATACTTCATCATTTCGTCGATCCTCTGTCAAATTTCCCGTACATCGATGGATTGAATGTTGATGGTTGTTGTGCTTACCTTTTGTCTAATGTATTTACTTTATTACTTTCTCATGCTTGAAATACTGTTGTATTATCACAAGGTAATAGTCTCTTGCGCTACCAGCGCATCTTTGAACTGTGTTTACTGGTCAGAAAATAGCTTTAAAAATCCGAAAGACTTTAAAATATAGCGGAAATGTCAAGATGAAATAAGCAGGCGTTTTCTTGCATCCAAAACCCATCACAGCACAACAACCAAAATTCAAATCGAAACACATTTAAAAAGAAATCAGTTATTAGGTTACAATTAAAAACAGTTATTAGGTTACAGTTAATAATACTGTTAATAAAACTAATGTTAAATAAAAGACAGGTAAACATGACATCAGCAGCGTTAGTTGATCGGCCAAACTGATTCAGGATTGTTAAAAATTCACCGCCCAAAATGGTAACTTTTTAAAATGACTCCAATGTATTAAAAGCAGCGCAACATTTTTTTTTCAGTTCTTTTCTCATGTGATTCGACATCTCCTGGTGATTAATCATGTGCTTCAAAAGAGTTTAAAAGTCTGAAAACTTTAAAATTCAAAATTGTCAATCGATTTTAAAGATGATTTGAAGATTTTAAAGGGCCGCGGTAGTCAGGTTGATGGAAAGTCAGTCTCGGAACCGAGAGATAGCGAGTCCTGTCTTCGTCTCGGCCAAAGACCGCCGTGCTGGCTCATGGTAGTTGGGACATGCTCAGTAGGTCGTGACTGCAAAGTCCTCCAAGTTACCATACCTATGGAGGTACTGAATCAGGGATGAGTCGGTCTCTGATTCAGATCTCAATTCTGAATTGCGGATGGATGAATTAGTTCGACCCCCCCCCTAAAAAGGACAGTGCCGGGTGTGTCCGAGCATATGTTGTCCTTTCACCTGAACGGTGCTCGTTAACAACGAAAGACTCACGCCTCTGCCTTCATTCGAAAGAGCTACATTCATTCCGGCTTGGTATGACCAAGTGGCATTAGACCCACTACCATCACCACCCAAATTTTAAAAAATAAAGAATTATGATATGCACTCACAACTGCAAATTCCCCAATATTCGAATCATATTTTTGCCAGACAAAAACGATTTCAAAGGTGACATTGTAAAGGATCTCAGAGCTTAGTGCTTCGTCACTATTATGATGTTCTTTTTTTTTTTGAGGGGGGGAAAGGATGCTAAAGACTTTACTGATATCTTGTATATATGGTAGAAGATCGTTTTTTAGTTTTTATATTTTTTTATTTATAATTCAAAATGTGATAAAAGAAGTTACTCATGTTATTACAGGTGAGAGAGCAGGAAATTAAGCTTCTTGTACCACTATTTTTATACAAACTTTTAATTTTTATTTTTTTTCTTGCAGCTCCGATTTCAAGCCAACCATTTCCTACTGGCTCTTCCAGACAGTTACAGGTAACACCCAATTCCATTCGGTAACAAGCTCTCCGCGCAAAGTTTCATTACTTCACACCTCGGAATCAATATAATCTTTGAACACTAAAAAGTTTTATTGAAATTTATTGCTCTTTATTATTTAGCCGAGAAATTTGAAAGGAAATTTTCCTGCTAATTCTCTTTTACCTTTTTCTGACTTAGAAAACTAATTGAAATGGCACTAATTAAAAGTATGCGAAGCTAATATGCTGGCAAGAACGTATTAGTTAAAACATAACATTGCAGGCCATGGTAGCCTGGTTGGTAGAACGTCAGTCTCTATTTGGACATATTAACATCATTAATATGTTCAAACATTAACGTCATTATTCTATTTTGAACATATTTACATCAAACTATCTCCATTTAAAATAGTACTTTTTATCTTATGAAATGAGTGGCTTTTTCCCCTATAATTGTTGATATTTACATTGGTCCATTTTTGGAAAATAATTACTGGCAACATTTGATTACCTTGTGCATCACCCTCGGATTTTGAGGTCTCTTGAATAAGTATGAAGGCCCTAAATAAATTAAAATATTAATGAAGAAAAATGTTTTTAAAAGTTTATGTATGAAAAGGTAGTAAATAGAAATACTTATGCTGTGTAAAAATGCAGTGTGATTACAAACAAATACCTCAAAAAACAAAGTTGTTGTCGTTGCATGGCTTGCTTTTTGTTGGAAATTAGTTGAAAGTTTAAATTCTTAACAGTAATTAATGTTAATGTAAGCGCCTACAAACATACGAATAACAAAGCAATACGATAGCTCATCCCCTGTGTTTCCCGCATCTTTGTTGTGAAGCTTTAAAAGCAGCTGATATGCATGTTCATCAACTTCAATAGGCGAACAAACAACGATTGTTTGTTGAAGCCCAATAAATAAAAAATCAAACCTTGCCATGCGCACACATCCTTTCCAAGCTTCATATGGAACGAAAAAAGGTATGTAGGATGAGTACCGTACCGCTTAAATGTCCAAATTTTTCCAGAAGCTTATTGATTTCTAATAAACAATAAAGCTATAATTTGTTTTCTTTTTGACAGATTTATAAAGCTGAGATGGTGTACTTTTCTCGTTGTAATTTGAACAAATATCTATTCCAAAGTACGGGACGCTTGCTGACTAAAATTCTGATATAAGCCACAAAATATTAAATCTAATTCTTTACTCATTAAAGGCTAGGGATCTTGAAGACAGTATGCTAGGTAACGCGGATCAAATCGTAGTACTACGACTCCCTCCTTTCATGTGTTAAGCATATTTTGTTGCGCTTAAGAAATCTGTGTAAAGGCCTTATCACACGGGGAAATTTCGTCTGCACCTTTCCGTTTCTACCTTCAAAAACGCGGATCATATACGATCAAGCAAGTTTCATAATCGACAACCTTTTCTAACCAGCGAGACAATGCCGTCCGAAATATTGTCCGCAAACGAAATTTAACCAATCATGTGAAACTTTGAAGTGACGTCACACAAGGGATGTCACTTTCGCTGTCATTTGCTAACGGAAAGTGCCGACGATATTTTTCCGTGTGATAAGGCTTTAAGAGACAGCGTTAAATGAACACAAAAATTTTCGAATAAATGAACTGTTCTGATGCTCATTCCTTTTGCAGGTGTCTCGGGCATCCTGCTGTACGCAATCGTATGCATTATGTTCATTTTCGCCCATCCACGGATCCGGCAGAAGGCCTACAAGTACTTCTGGTCGACACACAGCCTTTACGTCCTTCTGTACCTACTCTGTTTGGTGCACGGCTTGGCGAAGATCACTGGGGTAAGTGTCTTCTCACAGATGGATCTTACCGCGTGTTCGTATTCCCAGACAGAAGCACTTGAGCTGGTTTCCGATGAATTCACTAATAAATGGAGGTGGGTTCACACTGTCTTACCGTCAGGAGAAAAACCCTAGTAACCCTAAAAGTAGGGAACAGTCGGCTTGAAAACGGGATGTTCTATTACATTTTGTGAGGGTAGGAAAGGGCAGAATTTCTTTTGGCGCCAAAAGAACCGGTATCATTATTATTAGAAGAATCGCCAATTAGATATTCAATTAGTAATAGATGCCAGCTAAGTCATTTTGAGTAATTTTAATTTATTAAAATTCTTTGGAAATATCTATTCTTCAATCATTTGTGGATATTACTTTATGTGTAATATACCTGTAAGAAGTGCTAAGGAGGACTGGGTAACCAATTTTAGGGTGTATGATTTATTACAAAGATTCTGATAAATACTTCGTTAGTTCTCAAAAGAATATGAAAGGAGCAAATATCTTTAATGTCTGTTTATTGATTTATTTATATTTTAATTTTTTGCTGAATTTCGTGTTTTTACTTTTTATTTATATCAAACAGTAACAGATTTGTTATGAATCAAACAGTTCCAAACTAACTCTCTCTCTATATTTTTTTCTGATTTTAAATTTATTATTTGAAACTATCGTTTTCACCTTATTCTAAACTCATAAATTCTAATGTAAAACGGAGGTGGGGGATTTAGTTTTAAAACTTAAGCTTTCACCTTTAAAGACACAGGAATCTTCTAGAAAATATGAAATTATTTTATTATTATCCTGTGATTTCTATTTAATCGACGGCAGTCTTAGTTCTTTTGAGAAAACAATACAAAGGCAGTTGATGAAATATCGTTGGAGGCTTTCTTATGCAAGGCATTATTTTAGAGTTTAAATAAAAAGGAATTTCCAAGTTTATCTACAATTTAATTTTATTTAATTGTCTTATAAAGACATCTGCATTAGCACATGCGGAAAGAATTTCTCGCTAGCCGAATGCTGTAATCTGCTTTAATGTCTATTTCCCTCCTTACTTAGACTCATCTACTTATGACAAGCATGGTCAGGGTTTTATTCGTGATGGTAGGACAGTACACTTGAGGTAGTTTTCGATGAATTTTCTAATAAATGAAGCCGGGTTCATACTGGTCGGAAACGAAATCTACAGGCAGGGCATTTCATCTGGACCTTTCGATTTTCCATTGCACCAACAGCAGTGAATTTGTGAGATGCCGGATCTAACCAATGGGGTGTCTCTTCTCAATTTTCTTTCATTCTGATATAGGATGGCACTTTTTATGCTTCTGGGAAGAAAGCTTAGTGTAGTTTCTGATGCTTTCTTTTCTATCAATAATGGTGGGAATGTTCCTTTTATCAGATGAAGAAGAAACATCTCCTTTACGTTCACTCCTATCATTACTCTTCTTCTTTTCTTTCTTTCTTTCGCCACAGAATTTCCCCGAGCTTTGGAATCTCTAGGATTCCTTGTCGGTTAAAAGGATATACGTGGAATATTTATTGAGAAAATTTTTTTACTGACATTCCTTGAAATAAATCGTGAAATTGTTTAGCAGAAAATATAATTTCAGACACGAAAAATGAAAAGCGTTAAAACATGGCGACACTGCACAATGTTTATTACTGTAAGTGGATGCATCCACTGTGAGAAATCAGTTACTTCAGTTTGTTTTACGATCGCTACAAAAAAGAAAGTTAATTGCAATGCTTCAGCTCCTGAATGTTTGCCCTTAAGTAATGTTTTTTTTAACTGACAGCATTACTTCAATATCGTGCAAAGAAAAACTCATCTCTTGTGATCATTTTGCAGACCCCCCGTTTCTGGATCTTCTTCGTGGGTCCGGCCATCGTTTACACTCTGGACAAAGTGGTCAGCCTCCAGACTAAATTCGTAGAACTGGACATTCTGGACACGGAATTGCTACCTTCAGGTAAGAGCTCTCATGTCTCGACCAAACACCGCCGTGTTGCCTAATGGAAGATGGGGCCCTTTCAATAGGTCCTCCAAGTTCCCACAACAAATGATACATCTGAATCAGGGATGAGTCGGTCTCTGATTGGGATCTCAATTCTGACTGTCGGATGGAAGGATGAGTTCGAGCGCCCCCTAAAAAGGGGTGTGTTCGAGCAAACTCGTCCTTTCACCTTAACGCTGCTCGTTCACAACGAAAGGCGCACACTTCTGCCTTCATTCGAAAAGAGCAGCGCTCATGATCAAGTGGCATTAGATTCACCACTACCAGAAAGAGCTCTCATTTTCGCTTGAGAACTGACAGAGACTTTACTTTAACACCTGTTTAAAGTGTACTCACATACTTGAATCTTAGAAAATCGTTCAAAATATTGAATGTTTTTTTTTAAATTGTTTAAAGGTTTGGAGGTTGAAAGTAACAGTGTGAAAGCGGAGACTTAGGAAATAATAGAGAAACAACATAATCAGCGTTATAAAAAAAGAAACAATATTAAAATAAGATATTATTACGATCCTCTTTGTGTCCTAGCCTTATATGTATTTTTTTTATCATTAGATTAGTAATATTTAATTATTTATAGTAGTGTATTAAAAAATACACTGCTCAAAGTATTTTTAAATTATGTTTATTATTATCACGCGAGAACATTATACTGTTTTCGCTTGAGGTTTTTGGAGCCCCAAAATATGAAAGCAATAAATTGTTGAAGACTCAAAATGAGTTGATAACAAACAGGCTATTTATCCCTTTTTTTATTTTAGAATTGGCTTTCACAGTATAAGTTTTGGAATATCTGTCTTCTACTAATGTAGTTTTATTTTGGACCCGGCTTTCACAGTATAACTGTTGATATCTGTCGTCTACTGTGGTAGAATTTTATTTGGAAATCAGTGTTAGATAAACCAACCCAGTCAAAATTTTGTTTGTTTCATTGATCAAGATTGTTGGTTCAGGAATCATTTCAACTCATTAAAATGGGGTTATTAGAAAATAATGCAGAAGGTTATCATATTTGGCGATTTATCGCTAACGAAAGTTACAATTTGATTTCCAGATTATACATTCTCTGAATTCTTACGAATTGTCTTAATTTGTCATTAACCAGTTTAAACCGGTTTGAAGAAAGCACGAGATCACTCACGCGTCGATACTTAGAAAAACTGTGGGTTTCTTCTTCAACTCAAAATCACTCGAGCACCAAAACATTTTTTGCTAGATAGAAAAATTGGGAATGAAAGTTTTAAAAAATTATCATTATATATACGTATAAAGTGAGAGGAGGGATAGAGACCGATAGAGAAATCTCGTGATTCTTTCACATCGGTTTAACTGGTTAATAAATGAATCGAGACAACAAAGAACTTAAAAACAAGAATGCTCTCGCATGATAACTTGAATTTTGCGACAATAAATTTCCTTTTATATAATTTTCAAAAATATGTATCATATTTACATCACTGGAATTTTACAAATGACTCCTCATCTTTTCTCAGCTCTAAAATTTCGAATGCATTTTAGATTACACCATTTAATTATTTTTATAACTTAATCGCGTGTTGATCTATTTATTTACTTAAATTTTGATTCCATATTAGTGATACCCTATTGTTACAAATTTCTAGAAACCTTTATTTCACAGTTCCAGTGCATTTACATTCGAAATAAAAAGATATTTTTTCACTAATAAATGTATTTAATTCTTAAATGGAAATATTTTTTATCAGATTTTCCCCCCACATATTCTACGTACTCGTTTCCCCCTCATTCAACGGGATTTTTTCCCACTCAATTCCTTGCTAGTCATTGTCTGTTAGGACCTTCTTTATTTCCAAACGCTACGAATATGATTTTGTTTATTATTGTATTTTTCTTTGATAGATGTCACTTAAATTTTATTTACTTAAATTTGGATTTCATATTAGTGGTACCCCATTGTTACAAATTTCTAAAATCATTAATTTCACAGTTCCAGTACATTTACATTCGAAACAACGATTTTTTTTTTTTGCTAATAAATGTGTGTATTCTTAAATGGAAATATTTATCAGATTTTTTCCCCACTCATTCAACGTATTCGTTACTAGTCGTAGCCTGTAAGGACCTTCTTTATTTCCAAATACTACGAATATTATTTTGTTTATTATTGTATTATTTTTTGACAGATGTGACCAAAGTGAAATTCAGCCGTCCCCCCAACTTCAAGTACCTCTCTGGCCAGTGGGTGCGGCTGGGCCTAACGGCCTTGCAGCCGAACGAGTTCCACTCCTTCACCCTGACCTCGGCGCCTCACGAGAACTACCTCTCGGTGCACGTGAAGGCCCAGGGCCCATGGACCTGGAAACTGCGGAACCACTTCGACCCCAACAACATGCAAGCGGCCCTGCACAAGGTAAAGGCCCCTTTATTGATGTAGAAACAATCCGTGCGATTTAAGGTATCCGACTACGTTCAAAGGAAAAAATTTCGAAAAATTGGATTTAAAAAACTATTTATGGTTTTTAGATATATAGCCAAAAGTAAAAACTATAAATACCCCCAAAAATTATTTGAAAATGTAACATATTTTGATAAATGGGAAAATTAGTTGTAAATTTTATTGAAATTGATTCAAAACGGTGAACACTCTGCACAAAATGTCAATGCAGAAAGCCTATTTTTCTTTGTTCACAAGTTGTAGAATATAAGGCTGAAGGAAATGAGCAAAACTCTATGAAAAATTTTGAGATACGAAACAGTAGCGGAGAAAATATACATATATATGCAGTTTTTTCCATCCATTCACGACAATATTTCTAAAACTACCTATAAATGAAAAAGTATTCCACCTACAATAAAACTTTTGGTCCACTTCATTGCCCATATTATTTAAAGCACACGCTAAAAGATTTATGCAAATACCTCTATTAGTTTTTGTGCTATTGTATTAACAGTGGAGAATTGTTATGAAAATTAAAATTTTTGAGGAAATTGAAGTGAAAGACACATTTTAGCTGAAATATATGTGACCCTGGATGACAGGTCAGGCCTTCCTTTTCCAAGTAAAGATAAACTGTTTTGGAAAGAGAAAATTCTGAACTACAAGAAATAAGAATAATAAAATTCGCCTCTGTGGTCTATAAACAGTGTTTTCAACATAGTCGGAGGCCTTAAAGCCGGCATCTTTGTGCATGCCCCAGTCACGGTTGAGTGCGTTCGCAGCTGTGAGTCAATGTCGTTTGCCCTCGCCACTGAAAATGCAAGTGATGCAACGCAATGCAAACTTGAATTCTCTTTTCTTCAGTCAAATCGTAAAGTTTGTCAGTACACAGGTTTTAAAGTTGTTTTTGACTTGTAGCATACAGTCTGGTTTATAATATGTATAAATAAAAATGAATGTTAGTATGCAAAAAAATATTTTTATTAATATATTTCAGAATCCTGTAATCACAAACAAACTATAAGTCTGTTTCTGTCAATCGGCACCAGTTTTCAGTTCTTGTATGATATTTAGCTTAATAAGCCAACGCCACTTCCAAATCTGAACTTCAAAAGGATCATTTCTTTCGGCTTTGCTTTATCCAATATTAAAATCCCTAACCCTATTTCAACCAATAAATGTCAAGCGTCGAACACTAGTCACAGGGATGGATCGAATAGGAGCATTTTTCCATGCTTCTCCTTCTTCTTGCTCATGACACGGTTTCGATAACCAGAGGGTTACAGTTGCTGGGGCATGAGGAGGTGGTGTGTGTATGTCTCTCATGTGATGCCGTACCACTCATCTAATTCCGATGAAACTTCAGTTACTTATTACTTGCAGTTACGGGATGGTTATAGACACAATACAATCATCTAAAGTATAAAAAGTATTTTCAGTTCTATTTACCGCATCTATGAATCATGGAGTAACCGCCAAATAACACGCCAAGGAGACACAACAGATTCAGTCAAGATGCTCAATTCAAGCTAGACGTTCATATTTCACAGCTATTGTACGTAAATGCAATGTCATTCTTTTTCTGATGTAATAAATTTATTAGAGAGTGTGCGAGAAAGTTTTAGGAGAACCAATCCTATAGGTTTGAAATTTCATTTAAACATGTAATGAGATTTTAGCGTCTTTTGCAGTCACTTCCGAAAATATTAGAGTACAAATAATTTTGCACCCTCTTAGTTTTCAAAAATTATCTTTTCAACTATATTAACGATTTTATGGTATAAATATATTTTCTATCTTTAATCCCTTTTAAAAGAAAATATTTTAATCCCATTTTCTAATATTAAATTTAAAGATTCCAAACCAATATTAAACGAGTCACGAAACACAATAAATAGTTTCTTTCATTACCATTCTGAAAAAGCACCAAGCTTTCCAATTCTAAAAGAATACACAAATGTAATACATAAAAAGGAATTTTTGTTTGTAGAATGAAACAATAAAAATAGAACAATTGCTATGTATTATGCTCCTTCATATATCTTTCCATTTTAATGAATGCCAACAAGAAAAGAAATATCGTTCTTCCCATCATTCCTAATGAAGCAAGATGGCTATTGCAAGTTCCAAGCGATGCTTTCGAGATTATTCCTTCTGCAGCAACAACGCGCCGGGATCAATACTCCCCATTGGCGTACCACAAATACCACCAGCCACATTGGTGATTTCGGACAATGAAAACGTTCGCCACAACACTTGGCGCTACCGAAACATTTTGCCTTCTCTCGCCATAACGCTTGGCACTATAAAATCGTTCTTCTCTGCTCAGACTCACTGGTGGTTGAGTATTGTGGTGATTATAAGACAGTAACAGCCACTAAACATTGGTGATCACTTATGTATGGGGGATATCTTACGCGGCTGCAAATCATAAGGTCGCAAGTTCGATCCTTGGCATAATTCAGTCTCCATATTGGCGTGACACCACAAATACCACCAGCCACATTTCCATGTATAGCCCTGGAGACATATATCTGGGGGCAATTTTTATAAAAATGAAATAAATGTTATCTTATTGATTTCAGGAGCAAAAAGTGCGGCTGGAGGGACCGTACGGTGGTGGGAACCAGGATTGGTACAAGTTCGAAGTGGCGGTGATGGTGGGTGGAGGAATCGGCGTCACGCCCTACGCCTCCATCCTCAACGACCTGGTGTTTGGCACCTCCACCAACCGATACTCGGGTGTGGCGTGCAAGAAAGTGTATTTCCTCTGGATCTGCCCCTCCCACCGGCATTTTGAGTGGTTCATCGAGGTGCTGAGGGACGTCGAAAGGAAGGACGTCACCAACGTGCTCGAAGTGCACATCTTCATCACGCAGTTCTTCCACAAGTTCGACCTCCGGACCACCATGCTCGTGAGTACTTCTTTCCTTCTTTTCCTTGAAAAAAAGGGTCAAGTTTGAAAGCAAATGGGTTTATGCTGCAGAGTGGATTCAATATCAGTATTTAAATATGATTGTCAAGTGATCTCTAGTTAAAATGTCTTTTAGATACAGCTGCATTCTCAATTTCATTCGACAGCACTTTATGTCTCAAGTTTATTTCTCAGCTTCTCCACAACACACTAAAATGCCTCGGACTTTTATGTTTATTAAAACATATTGCCCCATTGAAACGAAACCTTGCTCAGTTTGCATAGCTGAATGGTTATGATGCTGGACTCATAGTCAGGAGTTCATGTGTTCGAATCCCAGTGGACTTAATATTTTTTCTCCTTTATTTCATGTTCCAGAAGATTCTGGATCTTCCTTTCATTTGCCTGATAAGTACTCTAGACTTTTCTTACTGTCTCCAGAAAGGTATTCTGGAACTTTCCCTACCGGTATAACAGCTGAAGGTCTCTCAGTCACAGTGTTCTTAGTTCAGAGTGGAGTAAATAAATTGATTTCACTCTACTTCCTGTGTCTTGAATTCTTTCTACGTGATAATATGGACTCTGATTATTTAAATGTCAGAGGAAACAAAATATTTTATCACATCATAATTCCCTGCAAAATTCACGTAACGCTCTGTAGAGACAAGATCCCATACGCAGTTACCTCATGTGAAGGCCCTGGAATTGGACCGGAGTTTTCTGAAATCGAAACAGGATTCCATAAGGAATTCTATATATGTGTATGTCTTTATGCAGTGATATTAGAATCTTAGAGTCATTTATACTAGAATTAGAATATTAGA